>CM033794.1:22716676-22916102 GCA_019656835.1 Rhododendron ovatum | reverse complement strand
GTGATGAAAGTTGTCTTCTCACGGTCTTCGGGCCATAAGAATCTGGTTATATCCGGAGAAACCATCCATGAACGAAAGCAGGGCGTGGCCCGCCGTATTGTCGACCAGTACATCGATATGTGGCAGGGGAAAATCGTCTTTGGGGCTTGCCTTGTTCAAATCCCTGAAGTCCACGCATACTCGAATTTGTCCATTCTTTTTAGGAGCTGGAACAATGTTGGCAACCCAAGTGGGGTATTGGGAAACCATAAGAAAACCGGCGTCGATCTGCTTAGTGACCTCCTCCTTGATCTTCTGCACCCAATCCGGCCTCATGCGTCTCAATTTCTGCTTCACGGGTTTGGCATTTGGTAACAAAGGGGATTCATGCTCCACTATTCTGGGTCGATGCCAGGCATGTCTGATGGGACCACGCAAAAATGTCACTGAACTCAGAGAGCAGTTCTTTGAAACATGACGTTCCTCTGGAGACAAAGTGGAGCCCACCTGAACCATTCGGGGATCATTTCATCTTTCAAGTTTATTAAGACTATTTCTTCTTTTAACGGCTGAGCATGCCTTTCATCTTCCCGTTCGATGAGGGCACGGATTTCCTTGGGAATGTCCCCATCGAAATCTATCCCTTCATCGTCGGGGTCGACACAGTTTATATAAAGATCATTCAAGTAGTCAGAAGAGGATTCCTTCATTTCATAAGACCCTGCAGGGTCGCCAAGTACAAGGGAATCAAACTCAAAGTAAAAGCCATGACGTGGAGGGCCGAGAGGCACAAGCTCGACTCAGAGCTAGACTTAGACTCAGACGACTCAAGACTCAGTGTCAGACTCTGATACATCATCAATGCAAGTAAGGCGTGGTTTGAAAATGCAATTTTTAGGCTACCCTTAGCTTCTGTGATGAGGGAAATGGGATCCTTGAGATCGTCGGAACTGAGCATGAACACCTCGGCCTCTTCAGCTTCCTTGGCCAAACCCACTTGGGAGAACTCATAAAACAGTTGCTCCAAGCTTCCTTGATCAAAAGACATCAGCCAATCAGTCCTCAACTTGGGCTGGCTAAGCTTCCTTTTGAATCCTGCCCTTGCTGGTTCTTCATCACTAGAGGACCAAGTATCATCAGCAAAAACCTCAAACCCAGGCAGCAATTCCCCAGTGACTGCATTGACAAAAGGCTCAGGTTGCCCGGTGTAGATATCATTCCCCACCTCACGCACAAAGTAGCTGTCGGGTTCACCATAGAGAGATCGAGGTTTTCCCGCGCATTTCCTTCTTTTGGCATCCTTGGTAGAGGAGGAGTGCCCCAGACCAAAGCGGCCCTCGCAGGAAGGAAAGGCAAGGAACTCCAGGATCCCTTGTTGGTGAATCCCAAGACCAGAGATAGAGATCCTCCTCATGATGTCTAAAGCAACAGAGCTTATGATGAAGTCCCCATCCACATTGATGGCCAAAACCGAACCAGAAGTATCAAAAGAGAACCCCCGAGATCAACATCTTCGTCGCCATGCGCAATCCCCAAAACGGTGTGCCATCTTCCTTAAGCGGGCGAATGCCCGAGTCTCCGCAGATAGTCAAAGTACCGGTAGGGAGTCCCAACATAACTTTCTGATGAAGAGTAGACGGTACAGCCATGATGTCAGATCGGTGAAGCCATGGCCTTCCTAGCAGGAGATTAAAGGTGGCAGGGATATCAACCACGTGGAACTCGACATCCATCTCAAAACCCTCAGCATCAAGCTTAAGCACAAGCGTGCCCTCGACCACGCGACGAGTGCTGTCGTATGCCTTAACAGCCAGATTAGAAGGTGCAAAGTCTTTCTTGGCTAGCCCTAAGCGGTAAGCCACCCTCAAAGGGCAAACATTGATAGCCGATCCATTGTCGATAAGAACAGTCGGAATCCAAAGCCCTTTACATTTAATAGTGATGTGCAAGGGGCGATTGTGATCAACCCCTTCGATCGGTAGATCCTTGTCAGTGAAGACGACGGTGTGCTTAGAAGTAGGCAGGAGAATTATAGATATCATTGCCTCAGGTGTGACATCTGGTTGAATCTCAAGACGAGAGAGAGTGTGGTAGAACTTCCGACGATGTTCACGGGAACAGATCAAACCCCAGAGATATAGCAGCAGGAATCCGCTCTAGCTGCCTTTGAATCATGTCATCGTTTGGGGCGCTAGGAGGTACCTCGAATGGTGCAGATCTTGAGAAAGCAGAAGGTTCATTCCTTTAATTGGAAGAATTGGACGAGCTCCCAGCTTGCAGACTGGCAGGCTGAAAAACTCGTCCACTCCTTGTAATGTTGAGAACGTTCTCTAGAGAGGGCACCACTTGAAGGCCTTTACTGTCATCCCAAAGATCAGCAGGGACCTCCCCCAATTTGCATTTTCCTTTGTCAGAGGGCGGTGGGGCTATAGGTACTTCCATGCCCAAGCCTAGGTCTTCAGCCAAATCGTTCAACAACAGCGACTCCCAAAAATCTGGATCCTTAACGGTTGCAGCCTCTCCGATAGGCTCCGTATTAGCAACAAACGGGATGTCCCAGGGTCCCCCATCAGCAAAAGAGCAGTTGACAGTCCAAACCTCAGACCCAGCTTGAATATTAACTACATCATCAACATCCCAGAGGTCAGCTGGTGGAACAAGGTCTGTAACCGTAATGCTACAATCATCTTTGGTCAGATTAGGCGGTGTGGGGCACGACAGATCCTCGTTAACGATGTAAAATGTGGGGTCGTACTCGACGTTAGTTACAGAGTCAACCAGCCTGTCGAGAGTAGAAGGGAGAAAGCATTCCCCCAAGACACGGGTTTCCTCCTGAATGAGACCCTCTTCTATAAACTGAATCTCATGATTGGGCATGTAACGCCCCGAATTTTGGGTACGTTAAAATGGACAATTTCATTGAAAACCTCAAAATAGAGTCTGGCTCTTATTACAACAAACTTCCAACAGAAGTACAATAATTACACAAATGAAGGGGGATTCTAGGGTTCCTAACTACAGCTCCTCCTGCTCCTTCATCCTAGCCAGCTCTTCAGCTCCAGAGGCTTCCACGGCGAACTGTTCGTCTTGAACATCTACAAGGTCTGACACATTATACCGGCGTCACCACCAATATAATATGTCAGGGTCACCAAAAGGCAACACCATGAGCTACAACGCTCAATAGGGAAATCCTTACCCTCTAACCCATAACTTACAAACATCAGTTATAACAAACATCAATTTCCACACGATAGGTTAATACACAGTTAACAATGACACATCCACATTCATTAATCAACTATCGTTGGTGTCCAAGATTTCCGGGTTTCTCCTACGCGACTCATCGTAGACCGTGTCAACATTTTCATTTACAAAACAACCTTTGTAAATCATTTGAATTCAAAATCATTTGCATTGGCTCCGTACCGCGGATAACCAAGCTACACACTTTTAAAATCATTTGCATTGGCTCCGTACCGCGGATAACCAAGCACACACACAACTTTCAAAATCGTTTTGCATTGGCTCCGTACCGCGGATAACCAAGCACACACCCAACCTCAGTTCCGCCGCGCCGGGTTCCTGAGTATCCTCACAATGGTTCCGCCGCGCCGGGTTCCCATTGGCACACAACCGCATTGGCTCCGTACCGCGGATAACCAAGCATACACACCCAACCTCGGTTCCGCCGCGCCGGGTTCCCGAGTATCCTCACAATGGTTCCGCCGCGCCGGGTTCCCATTGGCACACAATTGCATTGGCTCCGTACCGCGGATAACCAAGCATACACATTTTCGAAATCGTTTTGCATTGGCTCCGTACCGCGGATAACCAAGCACACACATTTTCAAAATCGTTTTGCATTGGCTCCGTACCGCGGATAACCAAGCACACACATTTTCAAAATCGTTTTGCATTGGCTCCGTACCGCGGATAACCAAGCACACACCCAACCTCAGTTCCGCCGCGCCGGGTTCCTGAGTATCCTCACAATGGTTCCGCCGCGCCGGGTTCCCATTGGCACACAACCGCATTGGCTCCGTACCGCGGATAACCAAGCATACACACCCAACCTCGGTTCCGCCGCGCCGGGTTCCCGAGTATCCTCACAATGGTTCCGCCGCGCCGGGTTCCCATTGGCACACAATTGCATTGGCTCCGTACCGCGGATAACCAAGCATACACATTTTCGAAATCGTTTTGCATTGGCTCCGTACCGCGGATAACCAAGCACACACATTTTCAAAATCGTTTTGCATTGGCTCCGTACCGCGGATAACCAAGCACACACATTTTCAAAATCGTTTTGCATTGGCTCCGTACCGCGGATAACCAAGCACACACCCAACCTCAGTTCCGCCGCGCCGGGTTCCTGAGTATCCTCACAATGGTTCCGCCGCGCCGGGTTCCCATTGGCACACAACCGCATTGGCTCCGTACCGCGGATAACCAAGCATACACACCCAACCTCGGTTCCGCCGCGCCGGGTTCCCGAGTATCCTCACAATGGTTCCGCCGCGCCGGGTTCCCATTGGCACACAATTGCATTGGCTCCGTACCGCGGATAACCAAGCACACACACAACTCACATAATGCCACCCAAAACCGGTCATTATGTGGTTTCAAAAATATTTTCTTCCTCGAAAACATTTCCGTTCATTAACCACACCCTAGGTGTCATGTTTCTACTTTCTCGGTTCTCGTGTCTCGTTACATGCAAAGACTCCGTGGTAGGACTTGAATCATTCTAACAAGATCGTCCAATTCTATATTACTTATCACGCTCAATCAATATTTAGCATAATGCCACATGTACGGACGCCTTTGGAGTGTATCACTTATGCTTTATTCAAGCACAACGCCACATGTACGGACGTCTTTGGAGTGAAATCACTTATGCTTAATCACACCACAAGTAATACAAGCAATTCATATATTCATACTCAAAATCATCAAAATACAAATACTTCTAATCAAACAATAGTTCTATCTTAGAAATTCAAAATAACAACGTAATACTTGAATACGTAAGTAAATACCACGTAAGTAAATACGGAGTAAGTAAATACGAAGTAAATACGGAAGTGAGTAAGGTATTCCTTACAATCCTTCTTGGCGGTAGTCGGCTACAGAAGGTTAGTCGGCGGTCGGAAAGTACGTCGGTGGTCGGACGGAGTAACGTCCTACGGTATGCCTTCGGTAGCTTCGAAAGAGAAAGGTCTCTCTCGAAACCTAATCTTGACTAAGACTACTACTACTTTTGGATCGAGAGGGTGGTCGAGTGGCGGTCTAGTGGCGGCTTTTGATGAGTTTCTTGAAGAACTCAAGAACATGAAGAACAAAAGAAAGAACAAAGAAAGAACTCAATTTTTCTAGAGAGAGAAGTTGCTAGGTGAAGGTGTGAGTTCAATGAGAAGTATGGGGTGGTATTTATAGGAAAAATCTTGGCTCCTCCCTCCCTCTCATGGCCGGCCCCCTCTCTCTCTCTCTTCCTCAAATTTTGACAAATGTCAAGCACTTTATGGAAGGTCAAAAGGCTAACCCTAGGCTTGCATGGCTAAGATGTACCAAGGATGGGATTATGGGAGATTTGTTGGAAGATTTGGAGACAAGAGTACAAGATTTGGCTTTAAACAAAGCATGGAAGTACAAATGGGAGTTATGTTTGGTTAGGAGAAAGATTCACCAAAGATTGAAAGATCAAAGAAAGATCAAGGTAGGTCAAGCAAGGTACAAGTCTACTTCTTTCCTCCTTCCTTCCTCCTCCTCCTCTCTCTCTCTCTCTCTCGGCCCATCTCTCTCTCTCTCTCTCTCGGGTCTCTCTCCCTCTCTCTCTCTCTCTCAAGTACACTACACACACACACACATATATATATAACAATGCAAGAAAGAATAAAAAGGTACAAAGTACAATATTCTTTCCAATTTCAAAAACCAATAAACAATCCTAATTAGACACATGTTGATTAAAAATAAATAAATTAGGGTACTTTGTAATCTAGGAAGATCAACTCCCCAATAAATTAATCCAATTGGGTACAAAACCCCAATATAAAATAATAACAAAGTACTTAGGAGAATATTAGGCCTTAAAGGCTACTAAGGCTAATAAGTACTTACCAAATAAAATATGGGTACCTCATCCCATGGGGTTTTTGAAAAAGACTAGTTTATTAAACCCATGTACTTGGTTTGAAAGAATAAGGCTATTACCCAATGGATAATAAAATCCCTAACGGTTAATAACCAAAGGATAATAAGGTACGAGTACTTTAAATAATAAAATATGTCTTTTAAAAAGACTACATGTCCTTTGAAAATACACATGTATATATATATACATGTACTTCACCAAATATAATAAAGGAAAGGCTATTGTCCAATGGGTAAAGATTACCCTAACAATCTTTGTCCAATGGACAATAGTTACTAGGGAACTTTTATTTTAAAATAATCAAGGTCCTTTAAAGCATGTGACAAAAGCCCTATATTAAATATAGGTGTGGTACCAAGTACCCCAATTAAATAAAAAGGTTAGGATTCTCTCCATTAAAATAATAATAAAGTACAAGTCAAATCTACTTTATTGGAAGGTTCCCTAGTCACATCGGTACTTTATTTGGTCAAAAGAGTTATTACCCAATGGTTAATAAAATCCCTAACGGTTATTACCCAATGGATAATAATTCTTCTTGCCTTTAATAACCAATGGACAAAAAGAGTACAAGTACCTTTTATTAAAATAATATTTAAAAAAAAAGACTACATGTACTTTTATAAAAAAGTTTTATTGTCCAATGGGTAAAAATTACCCTAACCATTATGGACCAATGGATAAAAGTAAAGGTTCAAAAGTTCAAAAGGTCCAAAAGGTTCATCGAGTAACTAGGTAAGTTGGTGGCTCGGTTCCTCCAACTAGTCGGTTGGAAACTAACCGAATTGGTCACGAAAGTTTTTCTTAGTCGAGAGTTTAATCAACGACCAAAATCCAACTAGACGAAAATAAACAAGAAGTCATATAGTCACTCAAGCGAAAATAAGTAATTTAAATAAAATTCAAATATTTAACGAAATTTTCAGAGACCAAAATTCAGGGGCGTTACAGGGCAGAGCGTATCCTTGAAGAGGATTAAGGTCAAATTCCAATGGAAACTGCCAGGCGGGTTTCGGATCCCAATAGTACTCCTCCTCAGGAAGAACAGGCTCAGGCTGTTGAAATAGCATGTTCAGAGAGAAACCATCCAAAGGATAAAGCATGTCTGCCTCGTAATTAGCCATCCAGGCGTCATACCAAGCATGGCTAAAAGGGACATACTCAGGGTTCTGGGGGAAACCATCCAATTCTAGTTCTGTCCATTCATTGATTATGGGGGCTGCATGGTCATCATTATCAGCTATAGCCCATCCCACTGCTTGCATATCAAACTGCTGTTTCAGAAAAGGAGAGACAGTGGACTTAGAACGGCTCATCAAATTTGGAGAAGGGTTTGGATCCGTCACATCAAAGTACAGGCTATCCAGAGAAGAGGCAGAGTTAAGCTGCACGGAAGGGATGGACTGATGAAATAGATCGCTGATAGAAGCGTTGAACATGAACATTCCATTCTGCAAGCGCGCGGAGGGTACATCGGAATTGGACGACTATCCTCCTTCAAGATGAATATAGGAGATTTCGACTTCGGGCTGAATGGGTATGGGCATGACTGGCCTGGGTTGGTCTATTGAGGTTATATGGTCGGTGGGGTTGAATATAGTGGAGTTAGGGTTGATGTAAGTGGAGCTGAGGGATATTTGGTTGATGTGGGGAGCAGCATTGTGCTTTGGTAGGGAGTTGGACAGGATGTTTGGCTTTTGGGTTGGTGGAGGTGGAGCGTGGAGAGTCCCTTCATCTATGTGATCCTGAATTGCATGACGGAGAAGGAAGCAGGAGTCCGTAAGATGACCAGCCCCTTGATGATAGGCACAATAAAGATTGGCTTTGAAGTTGGGCGAAGGGTTCTTAGGCAGAGGAGTCGGATTAAGAGGTTTCAGATGCCCTGACTGGATCAATTTCTCCATGACGGACGACAATGGAGCTTCAAACGCAGAGAAACTGCGGGGCTGATTGCGGGGCCGGTTATTCTGAGGGGCTTGCACCTGGTTAATTTCTGCGATGCGATTGGTTGCATTAGAAGAGGAGGCGTTAGTGCCGCTGGTTGTCGTGTTAGGAGATGTCCTGCTGCCAAACAAAGCGTTGGTGTTCCCTGAGTAGACCCGAGGCTTTGATTTCGGAGGGTTAGAGGACTCCCCTCTTGACAGAATCCCACTTTGTAGCGCATCCTCGATAGCCAAACCAGATTCGAAGAAAGTATCAAAGTTCGAGGAAGCTTGGACAAGAACCAAATGCCTAGCATAATCGGGCTGAAGATTGCGAGAGATGATTCGGAGCTGATCTCTTTCGCTTGGGCGATCGGTCATCTGAGCAGCCTTCGTCCTCCATCTTTTGACAAAATCCGCAAAGGATTCCTTAGCTTCCATTTTTGTGGACTCAAGCTCTCGAGTGGTCATCTTGAGTTGGGAATTGTAACTATACTGCAAAATAAACGCAGCATCGATGTCTTCCCACGTCCTCCTTTTAGCGATGTCGAGCGACAGAAACCAGTGAAAAGCGGGTCTCGAGAGAGTTTGAGGGAATAGCTGGGACATGGCCTCGGGCTCAACAGCCAAGAGTTTCATGGCAGCATGGTAGCCGTAAAGATGAGTCTTTGGGTCACCACTCCCATCAAACTTGGCGAGGTCAGGCATTTTGAACTTGTCGGGAAGTTTAGCATTGGGGTACAAGCAGAGGCGATCTAGGTCAATTCCCCCGGCGCTGATCTTCTCGGACTTGGACACAGATTCCTCCAGCTAGACGATCTTTGCCATGAGAGCAGTCATGTTAGGGTCCAGAACGGGTCTTGCTACAGTGAGATTCAGACTCGCTGCCTCCGGGTGAGCTTCTCTTGGGTTGGGTTGAATTATGATCCGCCCTGCATGGTTGGGGTCTTCAACAAAGATTGGCTCCGCATGGTCATCCTCGTCGACCTCGCCTCCCGTTTCTGCAGCTGGCGGAAGACGAGTGTTGACAAGGTCATTGAGCCTAGTGAAATTTGCATCAGTCTGAGCACCCCTTTGCTGCATGGTGGCAATGCTGTTTTGAATGTTCATGAGCATGGTTTCAAGACTTAGTGGTTGCGGCTGATCTGCCATGACGGAGGTTCCGGATGAACTTGACGAGAACGAAGAGGTAGGTGACGCCGGAGATTCAATTTCCTGGATAACTGACGGTGATCCTGACTGTAAAGCAGCCAATAGGGAACACGGAGAGTCTTCCGTCGTGACTGACTGAGTTGGTAACCTGACTAGCCTTTGAACAGAATTCCAATGCAGACGTTCCCAAGTGGGTTTGGCTTTCTGCCTCGATACTTTCCTTGGTGGCGCAATGGTTCAGAATCCTGCTTTGTTTTGCTGTAAGAAAAGGTTTAATAAGGGCCCTGCAGCAACCTTACTCTAAAATGATAACACAGCCATCGTCGTCAGTGTCGCCCCTAGACTCTAAGACTACGGACGAGTCTATCTCGTGATGTTCGGACGCTGCCAAAACCCTCAAATTTCTTTTTGAGAGTGTATCCTTGTTTGAATCAAATAATACTAAGCGACATCAAAACGGTCTAAGTCTTTGACTTTTTCATTCTTGAAGTTTCAACCTTGCACTAGGAACAACTCGGGATGGATGACGTGATACCTTGATCGAGATGGCATAGGCAACATAATGCCATAGCCCGAGCGGTGTACGTGTTGTGCACGATAGCCAGGGTGGTATAAGTATCACGGCATCCTCTCCGTCGTTCCTCGTTTTATATTTGAAATTTCAATTAGGTACGTAGACAAAGACCTAAAAGGTCCTGATTTCCCAAAGTCTTGTTGATCCAAGGATTTTGAAAATTGACAACGTGCACCATCGAGATGCACGACTCTTCATCGGGTCTAGCAGCGTCCTAAAAAGCATAAGACAGACTCACAAGAGAGAGACAACCTAGAAGCCGCCCTAAACATGCTCCTACGCAAAACGGTATGTATGTACAGTGCATGCGATAGTGAAAGCAGTAACACGTAGGCAGTATATGGGGGTTAGATGCAAGTAGATCTTACCCTGTAGGTACCTGTCCTAGTTTGGAGAGTGCTAGTGCTTTGTATATGCAAAGAGGCTGGTTTTGGCTTGTCACGGGTTCCTTGGACTAAGGCCAAAGATATACCTCCCATTGCCCGTGTAATCACAGAACAACAGTCGAACGGTAGAATGACCCATCATCGTCAAAGGTTGTCGGTCATTCGGGGTCCCCGGGTTCCGGTAAACCGTGCCGGATTGCCAAAACGATCCAACGAGGCTTATCCCACATCGATGCAAATGAAAAAAATGCTAAAGAAATTGATTAATGAAATAGAATCGCAAATTCGCAAATGTCTTTTCAAATTTGGCTCTCTTTATTTAGTCAATACTTAGAAAAAACTACACAAGAGAACAATCGAAAAAGCCCCAGGCAGGATGGCCGGACACGAGGTCCTGTTAAATCACCAACCCTTTCTTTAGCAGCGCGAAGCTCACTATTTTGACAGGCTTTTGTGGGATTGTTCTAAAGCGTATTAAAATCTAAGTATAGACCAATATTGGTTCGATCCCCAGCAGAGTCGCCACTGTGGGCAGCGTGCCCTTGGAATTTTCGGATTCCAAAATGCAAGGGCCCAGATCGAGGGAGCGCGAGTAGGAGAAGCAAGCGCTCGCAAAAATACAGAGTCGCCACTCGGGTTTTGAAGGTCTGACACCCAAGGAATTGTATTTCGAAGCACTTGCCGCGCTGTTTGATTTGAAAAAGTTAAAGAACCAGTTCGTCATAACCATATCTGGGTTCGGGAGCCAGGTTACGAGAGGGGAAGGGTTTTATGGCACCCCTCTCGTCCAATCCGAAGATCGATCTCTACTTAGGCATTTGCGAAAAAAAAGTTTGTTTGCGATTCTGTTTGATTTAATCAATTTTTTTAGCCAATTAGGGCGGGGGAATAGTTAATCGGGGATTCAAAACTATAACACTTTGTAGGATGCGATAGATATGGCATGGATGAGCGAGATGACAAATAATAAATGGAATAAAGTCCAAAACACCGATCAAACATCAAGACAGCGCTGTGTATGACTTTGGCTCGAACAAACGGCCAGCTTGCATGCGTGAATCCATTTGCATGCAAGCAAACCATCGCGCGACGAAGCCATACACTCGCGCGAGTGTTAATGTTGCACCAGTGTTTTGAATTTTATCCCCTTCTGGGCTCTGGAAGGACCAGTGCTCACCCAGGTGCAAACCAAACAGTTTATAAGTACTTGAAAGTAGACAATATTACAACAGGCTGACGGAAATATTATGGAAACATGACCCCTAAACAGTGGGGGTAACTAAACAGAGGCCAAGGCCAAACTGCTCATGCAAGGGCACTCCCTGGAAAATAAAGAACCATCGCGCGAGGTTCTGAAACACGCGCGCAATTGTTCTGACTGGACTTCCAGGAATTGTTTTGCATGCTTAGGGCTCTAAGACATCTTCCAGAGCATCCCAAGAGCATTCCAAACCAAGTGAAGCTGTAAACTAAGGTAAATTATGATTTTTAACATACGAAGAAGTGAACTAATACTTTTGAAAGACTTGAAGGTGACTATGAACACGACAAGAAACTTAAAGACCAGCATCCCTTCCCCACGTGATCCAATCTCGTGCAGACAGGACTGTCGTGCGAGTGTGTGGGACCATCGCACGAGGGTATGCATGGACGCGGCTCTTGAAACTTTGCTAGCTTTAGGGTCAAAACTGGTATTGATTACCAGCCTTGACCCTGCCAGCCCCCCTCAGGGATTCGAACAGTGAGCAGAAAGGTATTATACCTTTACTTGAGTGTCTTGGACATGGCTTGAATGAGGTGGTGAGGCTTGGATAGTGATTATGCAGGAGTGAGTGTAATATGGGGTGCTTATGTTTGAGCTTTTCTTCTTCTTTCTTGAGAAAAATTGGTAACCCTTTGAAATGAAGCATGGGGGGGTTCTTTTAGAAGGATGAGTTGGTTGGTGGTTAGACATGGCCATACAACCAGCCAACAAGGCTGGCCACAATTGCTTGGTGGAGAAGTGGGGTAGCAAAGGTGATGGGAGAATGGGGTAGAGGTGGTGCAAGGGGAGCCCCCCAGAACGCTGTTCAGTCGACGAAACGGGGTTACATAGGCCTGTAGCCCCCTGATCACCATGAAACCCGGGTGAAAGTGACAGGTGTTGACCATCGCGCGATGGAGTGGGATCATCGCGCGAGTGTCCAACAAACCCCACGAGGGTCAACAGTCAAGACTTTGACTTTGACCACCACCTGGCCAGTAGAGCATCGCGCGAGAATCTTAGATCATCGCTCAGTGGTTAAACCCAAGGTCCAGGTTTGGATTCAAGGGTTTTCAGGGTTAAGGATGGGTTCCACACACGCCAAACTCGAGCCATTCCATGTTCTCGAGATTGTTTTCGACCTGATTCATCATCGGGGAAACAAGACACCGACAAAACAAAGTAAAACAATCGGGAAATCAGATTGGGGTGTCTACAAAAACTCCCACTAATTGATTTCGGAGAGCAATGGGAAGGATTTCCAATCTAATCTATAGAAATGTTTCTTCACACTTGTAACTTGATGGTAATCACATGCCTTTATATAGATAGATCGGGACCTTTTTCCAATAGACACAACCCTTCATACTTCCTGCCATCGAAGAAGTAATAAGACATCTATTCATTAATAGTTGCAACCTTACATATGAATGGTCACTAAATCCATTCATGAATGATCACTATATCTATTTACAAATAGTCACCAAACATTTTCATGAATAGCCACCAATTATTTAGGTAATATTTTATTTAAATCTAATGCCTATATTTTAGTTATAAACATAAATACAATAAAATATAATTAGGATTGATGTGGCATTTGAGCCACATAAATAAATTCTAACATTCTCCCACTTGGCTCACTTGACAAATTCAACCAAAAAACTGCTGGGTAAAAGATACAAAGTATTGTATATGACCATACAACTGCCCAAATAATGGTCTATAGTAGAAAGATTAAGCAGAATCATAGCGGTTATGCTCTTTAAGCAAGCACTTCCTTCCATATATTACAATGGACAAATCTCTCATAACTTGATGTGGTATCCCCTGTAAATCGTGACTAACTAATAGTCACTTAGGGTCTGCTTTATTTATCCCAACGGATAACTGTATATGTACTTCATACCTTATGTGCACATGTACGTCTTTATTCTCTAAGAACACTTATAGTGCGACAAAACTTTAATTGCGTGCCAATATGAGAGAAAACAAATATGAAATGAGCAAAAGCCATGTATTCACTGCATAACATAAACTTTTTACCAACAATAACTAGCTCAATATTTTATGCTCAATGGTCACGAATTATGTTTATGAACTCTTTCTCTCCCCTAATGAGGTATTTTACGTCGATATTCTTTATTCGCCTTTCATCTTTATCTTAGAGAATAAAACTGTAGCCAAAGTAAACTTAATAATGGTCTCAACATAACATCGACAACTTGAGACCCATATTACATGCTAGGCTAGTTTCATAGCTCCCACTAATTTGCCATTCATATTTAAACATCACTTTATATTAGATGTCAACACCGTGGCAAGAGATTTGTAGCTTAACCTCAGTCAATTACTCTTGATTAACATGTATGTACATATAGTTCTTGGTTCTTTATAAGAACCTCACAATCTTTAAGGAGCATATCATTGTCTCTACTTATAAACAAAATGCTATCTTTTTGCAAATTTCTTTTGGATGCTATCCGAAGCCTTACTGGTTCTTAATTCGGATAAACGTGTTAATGGCGTAAATGGAACTCCAAATACTCTTACTTTAAATTAGGTCTGTCAATGGGCCGAATCCTATCCGAATCCGATAACATCGATCCGATAATCCGAATTCGGTAATCGAAATTCGGATCGGATTTAATCTGAATCCGAACTTTATTTTTAAATTTTTTTTTTAAAAAAAGACAGTAAATTTTTTATTTTGAAAAAAAAAAGTTTAAGAAGTTGTATTTTTATTTTTTTATTGCAAAATAATTTTTTTGAAAATTTTTATTATTATTTTTTGCTAAAATATTCGAGTCTTATCGGATTCGAGTCTTATTGGATTCGGATAGGATTCGGATTTGTCGGATCTAGATCGGATTCGGCCCATTGACAGGCTTACTTTGAACATTAAACATAAGGGACTAATTCTTCCACTATTAATGTTCAAACTTTTATCTAGCGCGTGAGCGTAATCATGTGGGTATGATGCTTTATCCACATAGTGCAAAATCATGATCCATGCATCCCAGACTAGAGTATTTCTCAAGCAATCAATAAAATTTCCACAATTGGTAGTGGAACACAAGATGCAACTTTAAAAAACAACATGAATGGCTACAATAACCAAGACTCTCAGTATTTTGTAAATTCTAACCTTTTTGGAGTAGAGGTACATCACGCATGATTTTACGTAACACTTTATGAATAAGATAAATAATCTAAACAATGAGAACAAATTCCCCATACCTGTGGGCATAGGAAATACTTATTCTCGACTTTTAAATAATTATCTTACTCAACTTAAGTCACAAAAATACCAACCTTTCTCGCAGGACCGAGTTATTATTTTCATGAATTAAGTTCAACTTTTATGCTAATCTTTACCTGAAATAAAGTAAATTCAAACCTCCCTATGGGTAAAAATTGCAATACGCACTGAATCTACTTCACTCTAACAACAAGACTAGCAAATATTGAACGTCAAAAGAAAATGCATAATCTGTAGATGCGAGAATTTTTTTTTGTTTTGATGTTAAATATTTTTTTAATTTTGTCCCAAACAAACTAATAAAATTAATTATTCTCTTGTGGGCAAAATAATTAATCTTTATCAATTCAAACTTAATGGTAGATGCTATTTGACATGGAACGTATATAGTCTAACGACTATTCCATATGTGACTCTCCTAATATCAACCATCATAATATTTTAAGATGCTGTGCCTAATCTCAAAATATTATAAAACTCTCAAGTCACCTTAAAAACCTCAAAAGACATCGACCAAACTTTAATGGTACAAACACAACATGCTAGGCTCATGATCAAAGCTCGGACATAACAGTAAGCATGATCAGTAATCAATATGCCTCAAAATCAATTCATAACTTCAATATTCAAGGCATATAATGTGTCCATATATAATTGTTGCTTCTAGCTCCAGTTTCCAAACTCGGATGTAACTTTATGCAAGCATGCCTAAAACTTTATAGGCTTAATTGCAAGAACACCCCCTAAACTATCGCATTTTGGCAAGTTCACCCCCTTAAGTTTAAATTCGAGCAACTTCACCCCCCAAACTACCAAATTCGAGCAACTTCACCCCCTCCCCCATTTTCCGTCCATTTCTGTTTAAATTTGGATGGAAAATTTCAAAATTGGGTACCAGTATCACCTAAAATTCGGTACCAGTACCAAATTTGGACAGAAAATTGGGTACCAGTACCACCTAAAATTCGGTACCAGTACCAAATGTGGAAACTTTCCATCCAAATTTATAACAGAAATGGACGGAAAATGGGGGAGGGGGTGAAGTTGCTCGAATTTGGTAGTTTGGGGGGTGAAGTTGCTCGAATTTAAACTTAAGGGGGTGAACTTGCCAAAACGCGATAGTTTAGGGGGTGTTCTTGCAATTAAGCCAACTTTATATGCATCCAGAATACTTAGGCATAACAGAAATTTTAACATTTCATGCACGGGCCAGATACAAATCAAGACATACGTTCGATGAACCTTTTTTTTTTCCAAATACCACAATAGTAAAATTTATTGATCCAACATGCCATACAGTAAATAAACTTGATCAGATTTACATTTTGAAAAGCACCCAATCTCATCCCATATAATAGTAAAAGACATAAGGGATCAAAGTGGGAAAACCAACCAATGTCAAAGTGGAAAAACCGACAATGTCGACGCTCACGGAAACAAAACAAAACAGAGTATCAAACATGTGAAATGGTGCACGGCAAATGGGTTCCTTTCATAGCCAAAACTTCACTGATTTCCGTAGACATACACAATAGATTACTACGCTGCCCGTAGTTAATTAGGAAACAATTTTATAATGGCAAAAATCTTGAAGTAAGGATGGAAATCCAACAACAATGTTGAAGTCACGGGATTTAACAAATGCCCTATTTACTTTATAGGAAACCCCCGCCCACTGGCCAAGATCAAAACCTTCTCTTCTAAAACATGTGAAATACGAATGACCAATTCATACTGAACATAATGACATGAAGGTTGGCTCTGATACCAAATGAAAAACCTATGTAGGAGAATCAAAATAAATATGCAGCGGAAAATTACTTACCTTCTGCCCAAGTCTAGAGAAACCCAAAAATCGTTTCAATATTGAACCAAAGTGTTGGACTCAACAAAACTCCCACTAATTGATTTCAGAGAGCAATGGGCAGGATTTCCAATCTAATCTATATAAATGTTCTTCACACTCATAACTTGATGGAAATCACAGGCCTTTATATAAATAGATCGGGATCATTTCCCAATGGACACAACCCTTCATACGTCCTTCCATCAAAGAAGTAATAAGATACCTATTTGTAGGGAGGTATTCCCGAATAGATACTTTTAGTTACCGAACACGTGATATTTGGGAAGCACGTGGTAAGTATAATATGACTTATCGCCGAGCAGTATGGTGAATGGCGATATGGACCAAATGATATGAGAAGTCATTGATCCATACAGTCTGATCGGCTAATAAAGACAAAAGGCACGAGAGGTCGTTAGTCCAAATAATTGATGAAAAACCAGTTACATGAGAAGTGACTAGTCCAAAGCCATCTGTTCGGCAATGAGATAGCCGAACAAGGAAAGAGCTCCAATCAAGAGTAGGAGCAGAGGGAATACTCTAGAAGATTCTAGAATAGTCATATCCCGTAAGGGAATAAGATCCCGAGAATATAGGATCTGGGAAAGATACCCAATGAGAATGGGATGTTCGGCCAGTAATGGAAAAGAATCCTAAAAGGACTCTTTTCTAATAAACTGATAAGGGAAACGAGAATCCTAGATATCCTGAGTTTCCTATACGAGTTAGGAATCCTAGGGCAAACAGGGATGCTTGACCAACAAGCATACACAAATCTATAAATATGAGGTAAACTTAGAGGAAAATGGTACGCAATACACTGCATTTTTATTGCTTTTCTACTGATAAATAGGGTTTGATTGCTAGTACGTGAGACTAATTTTGGCATCAGAGGGCCTTTGTCACGAGAGGTAAAGGTGCACTCAACCCCTGTCTATTTTGCAGATTAGGGTTCCGACGACGAATTAGGGTTCCGGTGAAAAGGCACGAATAAGTCATTGCAATCCAAGGTAATCCGAAGCATCAATTGTTTTCATCCCCTTACAATTGGCGCCGTCTGTGGGAAAGAACAAACTTCTCTGAAAAAGTAATCATGATGGAAGAAGATCCAGTTACTCCGTTTAGTCCAAAGGACAAGTTGGGTGGGGGAAGAGATAAATCCCCACCAGGTGCTCCGAGAAAGCTCACTGGTAAACATAACGGGGATAACTCCAGAGAAAAAGGAGAAAAAACTGCTACTGGCTCCACGAGAAGGAGTAGGTCTCATCGAAGAGATGAGTCAAATACCCATTCAAGAAGTATACACAATGATAACGATGTCCTTGATAAAAAGAGAAGGAAAATCGAGGAGTATGCTCGTTTAATTAAAAAACAAGAATACGAGATACAGGAGTTGCAGCGGGTACGAGAGCACCTAGAAGATTCTGGACTTTCTCGAAGGAATTCCCAGAAGGATGGACGGACTGTGGTAGTCCATAAGCAGGCCCATTCACGAAGGAGAAGAAGCAGAAGTCCTGTCATAGGGTGGTATGAAGATTCTCTGCGAAAAAGGAGAAGCAGAAGTAAAAGCCAAACACCGGAGAGAAGGGCTTCTTCACGAAAAAAGAGGAGCAGAGACTGAAGTTCCGCCCCCGAAGAGGAGGAAACAAGGAAACACCATCGAGACAGGTACGAGCGACCTGATTCTGATTGGGTCAAGGCTAGGCTCATAAGTCAAAGGAGCTTGAGGATGAGACAGTGACTGCACGAGAAGCAGCATGCAAGGCCCTAAGTAATATTGCAGCCTCCCCCTTTACAAAGAGGTTACAAGAGGCTAGGTTGCCGAGCAGAGTGAAGCACGGTGCGTTCGTACTTTACGAGACAAAAACGGATCGCGTGGCTCACATACAGCATTCTATACAGGCTATGTTTATGGATGAAGGGGATAATGCCATCTTATGCAAGATGTTCTCCTCCAGCCTTGGCAAGGTGGCTTTATCCTGATTTCATAAACTGGCCCCACGATCGATACGAGGATGGAGGCAGTTGGCGAGGAATTCACTGCTCGGTTCTTGACAAGCAGAAAAGCCCCAAAAACCTTTGAAAGTCTTTCCACTATGAAACAGGAGGAGAACGAGCAGATCAGGAATTATGCAAAGAAGTACTGGGAAACTTTCAGCGAGATTGAAAGCTGCAGTGAGGAGTGTGCAATTGCCACGTTCAAGACTGGTCTGCCTGCTCGGGGAGATGAGTCAGTTACCCATTCAAGAAGTATACACAATGATAACGATGTCCTTGATAAAAAGAGAAGGAAAATCGAGTATGCTCGTTTAATTAAAAAATACGAGATACAGGAGTTGCAGCGGGTACGAGAGCACCCAGAAGATTCTGGACTTTCTCGAAGGAATTCCCAGAAGGATGGAAGGACTGTGGTAGTCCATAAGCAGGCCCATTCACGAGGGAGAAGAAGCAGAAGTCCTGTCATAGGGCGGTATGAAGCTTCTCTGCGAAAAAGGAGAAGCAGAAGTAAAAGCCGAACACCGGAGAGAAGGGTTTCTTCACGAAAAGTGAGTAGCAGAGACCGAAGTTCCACCCCCGAAGAGGAGGAAACAAGGAAACACCATCGAGACAGGTACGAGCGACCTGATTCTGATTGGGTCAAGGCTAGGCTCATAAGTCAAAGGAGCTTGAGGATGAGACAGTGACTGCACGAGAAGCAGCATGCAAGGCCCTAAGTAATATTGCAGCCTCCCCCTTTACAAAGAGGTTACAAGAGGCTAGGTTGCCGAGCAGAGTGAAGCACGGTGCGTTCGTACTTTACGAGACAAATACAGATCCCGTGGCTCACATACAGCATTATGTACAGGCTATGTTTATGGATGAAGGGAATGATGCCATCTTATGCAGGATGTTTCCCTCTAGTCTTGGCAAGGTGGCTTTATCTTGGTTTCATAAACTGGCCCCACGATCCATACAAGGATGGAGGCAGTTGGCGAGGAATTCACTGCTCGGTTCTTGACAAGCAGAAAAGCCCCAAAAACCTTTGAAAGTCTTTCCACCATGAAACAGGAGGAGAACGAGCAGATCAGGGATTATGCAAAGAAGTACTGGGAAACTTTCAGCGAGATTGAAAGCTGTAGTGAGAAGTGTGCAATTGCCACGTTCAAGACTGGTCTGCCTGCTCGGGGAGATGAGTCAGTTACCCATTCAAGAAGTATACACAATGATAACGATTTCCTTGATAAAAAGAGAAGGAAAATCGAGGAGTATGCTCGTTTAATTAAAAAACGAGAATACGAGATACAAGAGTTGCAGCGGGTACAAGAGCACCCAGAAGATTCTGGACTTTCTCGAAGGAATTCCCAGAAGGATGGACGGACTGTGGTAGTCCATAAGCAGGCCCATTCACGAAGGAGAAGAAGCAGAAGTCCTGTCATAGGGTGGTATGAAGCTTCTCCGCGAAAAAGGAGAAGCAGAAGTATAAGCCGAACACCGGAGAGAAGGGCTTCTTCACGAAAAATGAGGAGCAGAGACTGAAGTTCCGCCCCCGAAGAGGAGGAAACAAGGTAACACCATCGAGACAGGTACGAGAGACCTGATGCTGATTGGGTCAAGGCTAGGCTCATAAGTCAAAGGAGCTTGAGGATGAGACAGTGACTGCACGAGAAGCAGCACGCAAGGCCCTAAGTAATATTGCAGCCTCCCCCTTTACAAAGAGGTTACAAGAGCCTAGGTTGCCAAGCAGAGTGAAGCACGGTGCGTTTGTACTTTACGAGACAAATACAGATTCCGTGGCTCACATACAGCATTCTATACAGGCTATGTTTATGGATGAAGGGGATGATGCCATCTTATGCAAGATGTTCCCCTCCAGTCTTGGCAAGGTGGCTTTATCTTGGTTTCATAAACTGGCCCCACGATCCATACGAGGATGGAGGCAGTTGGCGAGGAATTGACTGCTCGGTTCTTGACAAGCAGAAAAGCCCTAAAAACCTTTGAAAGTCTTTCCACCATGAAACAGGAGGAGAACGAGCAGATCAGGGATTATGCAAAGAAGTACTGGGAAACTTTCAGCAAGATTGAAAGCTGCAGTGAGGAGTGTGCAATTTCCACGTTCAAGAATAGTCTACCTATTCGGGGAGAGTTGCGTCGCTCATTAAATAAACATCCGGTAGCCACATTGGCTAAATTGATGGAGCGGATAGAGCAACACGCCAGAATGGAGGATGACATACTCCGTGAGGATGGCAAGACTGTTGCCGAGCAGTCGAAGACACCTGTCAAAAAGGTGGATAAGCTAGAGCCCAAGACTTATAGAGAGAGAAGGGAGTATGTGCTGGCTAAGAAATAGCCGTAGAAGGATAAGCAAGCTCCTGACCCCAAGTCTTTCTTTTCTATCACTACGGTTTGGAAGGAACCAATTTACAGGATTCTTTATCGAATAAAGAATCAGCGATATTTCAAATGGCCCCCGGAGTCTATACGGAGACAAGGATGCAAAACGTGCTACGAATCAGCACTGCAGTTATCATTAAGATTGGGGCCATATGATTGAGGATTGCGAGATGTACAAGAGACACTTTGATGATCTGGTCTCATGGGGCTATCTCAAGGAATTCATCCAGGAGGACCCAAAGGAAAAAGGGAAAGCTATGAAGCTGGGTTACGAGCAAAATCCTAAAGGAGTAAGCCATATGATACATGGGTTGGCCACACCTTATACGAGAAATGAGGTTAGGCTGTTACAAAGGCAAGTTAAACACGATCAGCATGTGATGCGACTTGGAAGCAAGAAAGGGCGAGAGAATGATGTGTGCAAAGAGAGCATAGCATTCATTGATGATGACCTAGGAGAGGTCCAAATACCCCACAACGATGCTTTGGTTGTAACCCTACGAGTTAGGGAATATGACATTGAAAGGATTCTAGTGGACTCAGGGAGTTGTACAGAGGTGTTGTACTACGATGCGTTCAAAAAGCTGGGGTTGGCCCAAACAGACTTAGAGCAGTCTACAACACCTCTGATTGGTTTCGGTGCAGGAGCAGTTTGGCCTCTTGGAAAGGTAACATTACCTGTTCGGGCTAGATTAGTGGTGTTGAGGACAGATTTCTTAGTAGTCAATGTCCCTTCTTCCTATAACGCAATTATAGGGAGGACATGGCTACATAAGATGAGAGCAGTCTCCTTGACTTATCATCAGATGGTGAAGTTCCCAGGATCGAATGGGGTTGAGGTACTTAGAGGCAATCAAAAAGTGGCACAACAATGTTTGATTTCCATTATTAAAAGAGCCC
This sequence comes from Rhododendron ovatum, assembly GCA_019656835.1. Lineage (NCBI taxonomy): Eukaryota > Viridiplantae > Streptophyta > Magnoliopsida > Ericales > Ericaceae > Rhododendron > Rhododendron ovatum. The sequence goes on along the minus strand of CM033794.1, from coordinate 22,894,307 downwards.
CAAAGGTCCACCACGTTCATACATTAGAAGTATCAGATCAACCAACTATAGAGGATGTTGGAAGAAGTCCGGCTGAAAAAGTGGTTGAAGGCTTGGAGAAAATTCAGATCAACGAGACTGATCCTGAAAGATATTTCTTAATAGGAGAATCATTACCAGCAGAGGAAAAGGCTGAATCAATAAGATTTCTGAAGGAATACATTGATGTATTTGCATGGGTACTAGAGGAAATGCCCGGGGTGGATGCAGGTGTGATATGTCACCATTTAAATGTTGATCCTCAGCATAAACCGATCATTCAGAAAAAACGAAAGGCAGCCGTGCAACATGTGGATGCAGTGATTGAAGAGGTCGATCAATTACTAGAGGCTAAAGCAATACGTGAAGTCTACTACCCAGAATGGTTATCTAACACCGTTGTGGTAAAGAAAAAGAATGGGAAGTGGTGTGTCTGCGTAGACTTCACAGATCTAAACAAAGCGTACCCTAAGGATAGTTTTCCTCTACCTAGGATTGACCAATTGGTTGATGCGACCGCTGGTTACGAGCGAATGAGTTTTCTCGATGTATATCGAGGATATCATCAGATTGCTATGTTTGGACCTGATCAAGAGAAGACTTCGTTTATCACACCACGAGGGTTGTACTGCTACAGTGTTATGCCGTTTGGGCTAAAGAATGCTGGGGCAACATACCAAAGACTTGCAACCATCATGTTCAAGAAGCTCCTTGGACAGACTATGGAAGTTTACATAGATGATATAGTGGTAAAAAGTCAAGATAAAAGAGGGCATATAGCTGATTTAAAAGAAGCTTTCGAAATCCTGAGAAAGTACAAACTGAAACTCAACGCCTCGAAATGCGCATTTGGAGTTGGTTCAGGAAAGTTCCTGGGCCATTTGGTGACCATGAGAGAGATTGAGGCTAACCCCGATCAAATTGCTGCCCTACAAAGGCTTCAGAGCCCAAAAACCACTAAGGAAGTCCAAAGGTTGACTGGAATGGCTGCAGCACTTAATAGATTCATCAGCAGGTCAAGTGACAAGTGCAGACCCTTTTTTCAATTGTTGAAAAAGAGGGAGGGATTTGAATGGGGAGCAGAATGTGAGCAAGCCTTCTAGGACCTGAAGAAGTACCTGGCCGAACCCCCACTTTTGTCAACTCCACAGCCAGGTGAGTCTTTAATTTTGTACTTAGCTGTTTCCGAGCATGCAGTAAGTGCAGTCCTGTTGAGGGATTTGGGAATCGAACAAATCCCTATTTATTATGTTAGCAAGACATTGCTGGATGCAGAGACGAGATACCTGCCCTTAGAAAAACTTGTCCTGGCACTTAGGACAACCACTAGGAAACTGCCACACTACTTCCAAAGCCACAAGGTTGTGGTTTATACTGAGTTTCCATTAAAATCACTGCTACGAAAGGCAGACTTCTCTGGAAGGATCTCGACATGGTTCGTCGAATTAAGCCAGTACGATATTGATTATCAGCCGCGCACGGCAATCAAAGGCCAAGTGCTGGCTGATTTTGTGGCAGAGTTTTCTCCTACGGTTGCTCCCCTGCCTCCTACGAGAAAGGAGCAGGCAACAGAGACATCACCCACGAAGAATCAACCCTCAGCCGAACAGGATCCTATGGAATGGAAGCTATTCGTCGATGGATCAGCGTGTAATACCGGTTCTGAAATTGAGGTTGTCCTTTTTCCTCTTCAAGGAAAACTGATAGATTCCCCATGTCCAGATCGACGATGTTGTCCACATCCCAAATATCTGCGGGCGGCGGAGTCTTAACGGTTTCCCCTGCGTCCCAAAGGTCGGCGGGAGGTGCATCCAAGACCATGATAGAGCAATCATCTCCGGGGATCGAAACAAAAGGACGAGGCTGCTTTGCGGAGACGATGCTGAGCGCAGGGTCGCACTCATGGGTGCAACGGCTGATTGCACCGTCAATCGAATTTACCAATGGCAGCATGGCACCAAGCGGGCGGCGGATATTGGGCACGAGTTCCCCTTCTTGAAATTGGTCCCAGTACTCCTCACGAATATCTCCTTGGTCCAAATCAGATTTGAGACCTTGGCCTATTTGCCATCCATCGGGCTGCGGATCCCACACATATTCCTCGACTTCTTCTTGAACTTGGTTCGGCTCGGGCTGGTAAAAGAGTGCGAATAAGGAGAGCCCGTCCAGAGGGTCAGCCTGCGCTGCATTCCACTCTTCTTCCCACTGAGCTAGCCACATCTGATTGACTTGGGGGTGCGCAGGAAACCCCATGTTATACTGTTCGATCCAATCATTGCAAAGCTCCTCCCATTCTTTGGCTTTGTTCCCCATAGCCCAGTCGGCTGCCATCATGTTAATGCTTGGTTCAGAAGGGAAAGGCATGATCGGTTTAGGGTCATTGGTTGAGGCAATATGGTCGGTAGGGTTGAACATAGTGGAGCTGAGGTTTATCTGGTTCACTTGAGGGTTAGGGTCGTGTTTAGGAAGGGAGTTGGAGATGACGTTGGGTTTGGTAGGTGGGGTTGGAAGGGTACCATTGTCCACCAAATCTTGTATCACATGACGGAGGCGATAGCAAGAGTCGGTGTAATGGCCGGGCATTTGGTGGTATGCACAGAAAGCGTTGGGGTTATGGCTAGGGGGTGGATTTTGAGGAAGTGGAGTCGGGGCTAAAGGCCTGAGATGCCCGGTTTTGATTAACTTCTCCAACACCGAGGAAAGCGGTGCCTCGAAATTGGCAAAGCTACGGGGTTGGCTGCGGTTTCGGGGTCTTTGAGGGGTTTGAACTTGGTTTATGTCGGCAATGTGGTTAGAGCTTTGGGTTGAGGGGTTGTTAGTAGAGTTTGCGTTGGCATAGCTGTTGCCACCGAACAAAGCAGTGTTGTTTCCGGTGTCTGCACGGGGTTTGGATTTTGAGGCTGAGGCAGAGGAGGAGATGTCACCCCTGGGCAGAACACCAGTTTGGAGGGCTTCCTTGATAGCCAGCCCGGAGTCATAGAACGTTTCAAAGTTTGCCCCTTAAACCAAGACGAGGTTTTTAGCGAAGTCCGGCTGCAGATTACGGGAGATGATGCGGATCTGATCCTTCTCGCTCGGGCGATCAGGCATGAGAGCGGCCTTGGCCCTCCATCGCTAGATAAAGTCTGCAAAGGACTCCTTTGCAGTCATCTTGGTGGATTCCAATTCCCGAGTGGTCATCTTGAGCTGGGCATTGTAGCTATACTGAGCATTGAAAGCCGTGCCGATGTCCTCCCATGTCCGTCTCTTGGAGATGTCGAGTGATAGGAACCACTGAAAGGCGGGACCGGCAAGAGTTTGTGGAAATAGCTGAGCCATGGCATCCTCCCCAACACCATGCAGTTTCATTGCACCATGATAGGCCAACAAGTGAGTTTTCGGATCTCCGGTACCGTCAAACTTTGCGAAGTCAGGCATTTTGAACCGATCGGGGAGCCTGGCGTTCGGGAACGGGCAGAGGCGGTTCATGTCTAGTACTCCTGACCCTTTTCTTTCGGATTTGGCAACGGCTTCCTCCAACTTGGCCATCTTGGCGACCAAAGCTGCCATTTCTGAGCTTGGAGCGGGATTCTCCATTAGCGGTTCCTCTTCGAAACCGGCTCCTTGTTCGCGCCTTCCATCGCCTTCCCCTCCTGCTACAATGGGAAGTCGCTCTTCGATGAGGGTTCAAAGATTAGCCACAGAGGCGTCGGCATAGTCGGCCCTTTGCTGCATGATGGCCAGGTTGTGCTGCAGATCGGCCAACAGGGTAGCGAGATTCGGAGGTGGGAGATCCGCCATGGTTAGTACTTTTGTTTTAACAAGCTTCAGAGATGCCGGTGGAGATGGAGAAGACAGAGGAGATTCGTGCGGAGTAGTCGGCGGCGAATCCTCCCGTGACACAGTGCAGGCCAAAGCTTCCGTTGCGGTCGACCGAGAGACAAACCCCAAATCAAACCCTCAAACGGACTCGACGGACGGCCTCAAGTAGGTTTGGCTCTTGATTGTGGAAATCTGCTTTGATACCGGCATGACTAGACAGCAAAGTACAATAGCTCAATGATAGCCTGCAGTCATTTTTTGAAAGAATCGACAAGAATGGAAAATGAGCATGCCAACGTCGTCGGTGTCCTCCTAGACTCTAGAACTAGAGGGAGTCTGCCTCACGGCGCTCGGACAATTGCCATAGAATCCTCGGATTTTCTTTTCGACGGTGCATCCTTGATTGAATCGAATGTTACTAAGGGATGCCAAAACAGTCTAAGCCTTTGACTTTCACCCTTTATCGATGTTTCAAAGTTTTGATTTCAGAACAACTCGGTATAGATGGCGTGATACCATAACCGGAGTGGCGTAAGCAGCACTGTGTCGGAGACTGAGCGGTGTAAGTGATTGGCACTTTTAACCTTGGTGGTGTAAGCATCACGACATTCTCTCCGTTGTTCCTAGCTTTTCGGTTTGAAACCTCGATCGGGCGTTAGATAAAGACTTAGAGAGTATTGATTTCCCAAAATCTCATTGATTAAGGACTTTGCAATTTTTTTGGTAACGTGCAACATCGAGATGCACGACTCGTCATCGGTCCAAGGCAATGCCGAACGGGCGCGAGACAGACTCGACGAAAGACCACCTAAAAGCCGTCCTAGTGTGCTCCTACGCAAAAACGGTCATGGATGTATGTACAAGCATGCGATATGGAAAGCAGTAACACATAGACAGGATATGGGGTTAGAAACAAGTAAGCCTACCCTGCGGGTCCCTGTCTTAGGTTGAAAGGTTCTAGTGCTTTGTAAGCGCTGTAGAGGCCGATTTTGGCTAGAGGGGTTCCTCTGACTAGAGCCGCGATATACCTCCCACTGCGGTGCGTGGAGCAAAGCAATGGTCGAACGGTAGTACGACTCATCATCGTCCAAGGTTGTTGGGCGTTCGAGGACCCCGGGCTCCTATAAATTGTGCCGGTTACCCAAAACACCTCAACGGGGCTGACCAACCATCGAGTACGAACTGAGAATTGTCGAAAAATGGTTTGACGAGAGAGAAATGCAACGGTTTTGGAACAAAACACCCTTCGAAGCTTGGCTCACTTTCGTTAATTAATACTTGGAGAAAACTACACAAGTGAACAATAGTAAAAGCCCTAGTTCGGATTGGTCGGATGCTGAGATCCTGTTTCGCTACCATTCCGTTCTTCAGCAGCGCGGAGTGTACTGTTTTGACAAGCTTTTTGAAATTTGTTCAATTATGTATTAATCGCCAAATATCAGTCAACGCAATGGATCCCCAGCAGAGTCGCCACTGTGGGCACGCGCCCCGAAAATCGCTCGATCTTGGGTTCCCTTTTAAAGACTAGGCGCGACCCTCTTTTGAAAAATGCACGGCGAAATGCCTCGATTCAGAGTCGCCACTCGGGTTTTAGCGGTGAAGCACCCAAGGAACCGAACTCGAAAACGTTTGCCACGTTTGTTTGATTTTGAAAAGGCGTGGACCGGTCCGTCGTCACCTTCGATATCTGAGGTTCGGAAGCCAGGTTACGAGAGGGAAAGGGTTTTATGGCACCCCCTCTCGCCCAATCCGGAGATCGGTCTCTACTCGGGCATTTTATAAAAACATTTGCACTTTTCTCTCATTTTATCATTTTTTTAGCCAGTTAGGGCGGGGGAACATTTAATGGGGATGAAAGCGGTAACAACTTGCAGTTTGTGTGACAGAATGCTTATGAATGATTTGATTGCAATGCTAAATATAGATTGAGAACAAGCACTGAGCAACCCGAACAAACTGCAGTACGCTGTCACAAAGTGACGTGAGCAAATTCTGCCAGCATGCACTGGTCGAGCCACTGCATGTTGATCAGACCTGCGCACGCCACCCAAAAACTGGTGTACTACACTTGTTTGGTTTCTCAGTCCTTGCTTGCAACCCTCTGGGCTCTGGAGAAGGACCAGCGCACACCCAGGACAAACCACGCAGTTCAATATAACAGAATAGACATAGTTACAGGCAGAAGAAATGGCTTTAGGCCATGAAAGGAAACAGAATACCCCAAAACAGTGCGGGGACAGGGAAATGGGCCAAAACCAGACTAAGATGCAAGGGCCAGCCACTGGAATCAAGTACAAACTGCCGTACGCCAGTCATATGATGTCGTACGCCACTTGTTGCTCGACTCAATGCTTGGCTTTGCATCATCTGGGCCCTGGAACATGACCAGAAGGATCCCAGAGGCCTTTCCATAGCAAAAGTAGACAAATATTGAATACTACCGCTAAACAGTTCTAAATACAGAAAGCAGTAAGCTGGTTGTTAGCATGCTAGGGTGATTGACAGGAATGAAAGTAAGCAAAAAGGGATGATCCATGATCCCCACGCCAGTGTTGCACGTACTACCATGACTGGCGTACGGCATCATATGACTGGTGTGCGCCATGTTCAACTTCGATCGATTGTCGTATTTTACCAGTTTAAGGCCAGGACTAGTATTATCTACTAGCCTGGACCTTTCTGGTCCCCCTCAGGAGCTGAAAACAGAAAAGAACGTAAAGGTGGTATACCTTTTTGTATTGAGGTGTGGAGGTGGTTTTGAGCTTTGGAGGTTGGAGATGGAGGCTGAGATGATGACTGAATGGCAGTGGGGTATATGGAAGTGGGTTGCTCTCCTTTCTCTTTCAATGGAGGAAGAGAGATAAAGAGCTTGATGGAATAAGAGAGAGAGAGGTTACCCTTCTTAATGTGGCTAACCCCTTGCATATGAATGCAAGGGGGTATTTATAGAGGAGAGAGGGCCTGAGATCAGTTTGGGCAAGGCCATGTTTGGCTGGCCTTAGGTGCAAAAGGGGCCTTCCATGCATTAAATGCATGGGACTAGGCTTGATGGGGGGTGTAGGAGAGAGAGGGAATGTCTCTACCGAGAGTAATCATCAGGAACACTGTGGCCGACGTCAGGGTGGCACAAAAGTCCCGCCCATGTGGCTGAATAAAGTTGATTTGACTGGGTTTGACTGGCGTGCGCCAGTAGAAGCTGGGCCAATGGTCGATGACTGACATGTGGCAGCTAACTAGCGTACGCCTCCAAAACACTGGCGTATGCCAGTTGGGTTTTGCTGGGGCTGTTTGGCTCTGGTTTGAAAGGTTTTAAATGGGTTTAAAAGGGGTTTGGGACGCTCAAAGCTCAAACACACCTTTGTCCTCGAACTGTTTTCGACTATAATCATCATTGGGGAAGTAAAAGATCGACAAATAACGTTATCTGGACAGTCCAGAATGGGGTGTCTACAAAGACCATTTGTCACCAGGAGATCCCTGACTTGGACATCATAAAGTTCAATCATCTGAATAGAAATTTCGTAGGAAATGGTTTCTTTCCTCTGCTCTGAGATGAGAAATAAATCACTCAACGCCCTGTAGTTTACTCCTACACTCTCTTGCGTAAGCTCTTTGGGTCCAATCTGCAGATACAAAAGAAACGAGAAAATGAGAAAATGTATATAGTCATTATCACTGTGTCAGCAGCAACTTTGCATGGAATGTCTTACCATAGTATGATATGTGATAGTAGACTAGTAGTGACCCCCTCTGTTAACCCAGTAGGATTACCCATTCAATGGAATTACATATCCCCCAATTATCTATCAGACCAAACCAACATAACCCAAAAGAATAAATGCAACTCCAAGAGGGTTCCTTTTCAACTAGTTTCCTACTTTACTAATTGAACTCTATGAACTTGACTCCGAAATTGCAATAAAATGTAAAGAGAAACTTATTAAAGTCTCAGGCTTGTGATGTAGAAACTGATATAGGCAGCACTGGGCTCTTACCCATATGGTATCCTAACTATGTGGGATTTGACCCCGAAAGGGACATGGAAAAATTATCCAGCTACCTAGTGCATGTGGCTTCTTCTTGCCAAGTCTTGGTTGTTTCGCTTTGGATTATTGGTTTGCAATTTTTTGTTTCTTTTCCCTCTGCCTTGTCTGGCGTTGTTGTTTGTCTATTTGACTTTAGAAAAATGGTGATTGAAAAATAGGTGATCAATAGATTCATCTACTCGAGTTCAAACAAAAATAGATTCATCTACTTGACTACAAATAGGGCCTAGACCAGAATTAATTTGTCATAAACCTAAGCATTCAGCATATCTCCTGTTCTGAGTTTGCTATTGATAGCCATACACGGTTCGAAACCATGCTAGCTTGTGATAATTAACCATAGTGTTGTTGCCTAATAGCTTTCCAAGTGGGAGAAGTTTTATCTGCAAAAGAGGGAGAGACATAACATATACTCCTATGGCTTGTTTGATTTCTTTCTTGTTAGCAGTCAAATGCTCTTGCATACCGTCTCACTCACTCACACATCCTTTTACTATGGTACTTGTTTTTGGTGTAAGTTGTTTGAAATTAACTTTCTTTCATGCTTTAGAAATGGTAGGAAAACAAGACTAACACCAGTGAACTGCACATGAATCTGTTGCGTTCGAGCCTCTGATGTTGCTATTTCTATGGCAGAAGCATAAGGAGATGACCGTTTTGATTTCTCTTTGGGGTGTAGCCTTCTTTTGAGTTGCAGAAGCATATGAGGAGATGGTTGAAGCATGGGTGGAAGGTTACCAGTCAATTTTAGTATAGAGGCTTGAGTGCATGAGTTCCAATTATGTAATGTCGTCTCCAAACTAGTTCATTGTATAAATTCATGTAACCGATTCACGCCTCTTTCCATAGTCACATCTTGTAGCTGTGTACAAACTAGTAAAGAAATACTCTGTTTGATCAAAGCTGTCTATGATGCCCACTTGGAAGGGCCAACCACCCTACTAAGTTGTAGAATTTTTGTAAATGGAAATGGTGATTCAATGATTGAAGTGAGTGCTTGACTTTAAGTTTCAATTGTTTGGTTTGATGTGGATATAAGGTAATTTCCTTGCATTCTATTGTCTAGCAATGCAGAGAACTCATTATTAGTTTCGGCCTTTCGGGCATGGGAGTGCAGAAGAAATGCGAAAGGGCAAACACGGGCTCTCTCTCTCTCATGTTCCATTCATGCTTCTCATCCTAGCCAACACCTCCCTTGAGCCCTTTTTTTTTGCATTTGAGTATCAAAACGTTTTCAGACCCTCCCATCTAAGAAGCTAAGGTAATGTATTCTCCAAGCAAAGCCAAGACTCGAAAAAAAACCCCAGAAACAACTGAATTAATCCACACATTGCAATTACAAGCGCAATACTAAAGTAATTAAAAGAAAGAAATCTACAACAATTGCAACACCATGTCATATAGCCCAAGTTACACAAAATCATGGTTCCACCACCTCACTACAACTTGATATTCCAAAAAAGCAGCAATAAGTTTCAACCTTAACAACTACATATTGTCATAACATTACATTAGCAAATTCCAGCTTCACTTGACAATATAATGCTTGAGAAAAGTAATGACAATACTACACCACCACATTCTTCAAAGTCAACATTAAGAATCCAAAACTCTTAGCCCTTCCCAGAACAAGATACTTAAAATGGATATAGCAGTGCCAGGGAGCAATAGAAGTTGCTTGAAGTTAATAATTGTTCTTCACAATGGTTCAAAATAACCAATTCAAAATAAGCATTACACATTACATAAGAGTCTTATACAAAATAAACTACAAATCCCATTGCTGCTTCAAGTAAATAGGATGTCGTCCATGTTTAATTGCACTTATTTGAACCACGATGGTCGTCCATGTTTGATTGCATAGGTTCTCACAATGGTGGGTAATCGGTGATGATTTCTTGCTCAAGCGGAAATTGCTCATTGGACCTAGCTTCGACATATGCCCTCCAAGCATCCCTTTGCCTCTTCCAATGACGAATATTTTGTATACACAGCTCCAGAGAATTTACTCACTTGTTTGTAACAAGCTACCCAACTCCGATATATTCCAGGAACTCTTCCAACAAAAACAAAACAATAGAGCTCTTTTCTAGCCACAGCTACATTAAAAAAACAAAACAAACACAAATTTTGTAGTTTAGTTTTGTCTATCCCAAATCCAAATTGCATTCCTCCAAGAACAACCCAAATACAATAATAATAATAAAAAACTACCCCAACAATTTCATCCATGTTTCGTTGTTGAGCTTACTATTTCTACCAAATGAAACTCGCTCAAATTTTACTATTTCTACCAAATGAAACTCGCTCAAATTTACCACATGTGTGATGAATGAATTAACAACTGCGTCCATCTATCTTTACAATCCCTTTACAACAGGATATGTCAATCAAATGGCATATGCTACAAGTATAAATGCTTATGAATCACGACACAAAACTAAAAGCTACTCCTAATTAACTAAAAAGAATGGAACAAACACTTGGAACTCTTTGGTAACTCTAGCTGCATGAACGATATCTATGCAACTGTGTGTGCTGCATTTTCCCTTGCTGCTTTTATGGTGAAATCAAAGATTCACAGCCCGGCCCACTACGTATCAAAATTAAGGTTCAACATTTCCAATAACCAAACCATCAAAGAAGAATCCTTGAAAATTTTCCAATTCTGAAATCATATTTCCATTACTTGATGTTCATATACTAAACAACAAAAAAATGCCCTTTTTTACTGAAATTGAAAGCCTAATCTTCTTATACGGTCGTTCAAAAAAAAAACCCCTTTTTTGTTCTAAACAATTCAAAAAAAACCCTAATTTTCAGAGGTCAAATGTAGAGATCGAGTTTGAGGTTTTGGTTCGATTAAAAGAAAAAAAAAAACCTAATTCCGAGTAACAGAAAAACAGCCCTAATTGACATGCAGAGAGAGAGAGAGAGAGAGCCCTAAAACCCCAATTGGTTCGAACCGTTATGCCCAAATTTCTGGTACGAAATGGATCGAGAGAGAAAGATACCAGTCGTTCGTTGTTCGTTCTTCTCTTCAGTCTAGTTCTTCTTCTTCGATCTTCTCTTCAATCTTCTTCTTCTTTTTCGTGTTTCTGCTTTTACAGCAAGAAAGAAATAGGGTCATGATTTTGTTGAGATTCGAGATTCGACAGGGAAAGAGTGAGATGAGAGAGATACCTTGGTGTGTTCGTCGTCGTTAGGCTTAGGTCTGGTTCGTCATCGTCGTCATGCGTCTGGTGGGTCGGGCGGAGTTCTGGTTCTTCGTCGTTCATCGCCTCCTCTCCCCCCTTCTTTCTCTCTCTCTCTCTCTCTCTCTCTCTCTCTCTCTCTCTCTCTCTCTCTCTCTCTACGTGTACAAATGAAAAAGAAAAATGAGCTGGGTGTTGGGGGAGCGCGTGGGAAGGCTTGGGGGTGGATTTTATTCCCAACCGTTGGATTTAATCCAATGGCTTATAAATAGTGTGCGGATGGGAGTTGTGGTCCAAGAGTCTTGACTGGAACGGGACTGATAAAATATAATTAGGATTGATGTGGCATGTGAGCCACATAAATAAATTCCAACAAGAGAGAGAGAGAGAGAGAGAGAGAGAGAGAGAGAGCTATCCCTTTAACGAGCCATCCACACTGACTTCGATGACTCTCATATCATGGTGGTTTGTTGATTGTGTGATTGTAAGAAACACTTTTTACAGTTTGACTTGTTGTGTGAAGGAAAGGCGCCTTAAAGCCTTCAGGATTTCATTGCGCCATAGAATAATCTGTAGGCATGCTTTTTTAGTAGATTGGTAATGTTCACATCTATTTCACTGATACGCATGGATCAAACTAGCTGCCTTTAGGTTGACCCTTTTGCTATTTAGATGACGAGTAATTATTCTTGGAAATCAAATATTGGTCCTGATATTTGAGCATAATTTGTTTATACTTTATACAACTGTACTTGTCAAAAATTAAATAATTCATCTGACTGTGATGTAGTTCTTGAACGAGGTATGCCCTAATCATTGGTTACCTAATGCGACAATGCATCAATTTCCTTTTTTGTGCTCACTAGGCTCAATGTTTCTGAAGTGAATCAACTATTTCACTTGTTGAGTTTCTGTCTATCTAACCAGGAAGCAATTGCTTGCAAATGCAATGTTGTCTAAATTTCAAAGGACAGCCGAAACCCTCAACCTTTAGAGCAAGAACTTCAGATGCCTGACTATGTATTTTACCGTACTTTTGATGTTGGAAATCGCATAATATCTGATAAGATGGATGATAAAGTTGCTGGGCGTGTAGGTTGTCTTTGTGCCCTGAACTTTCCTATTAAAGCTTTGTTCTATTTCCTCCATAGGGTGCATCATTCTAGTAGTTCAAACTCTCTCATAATGTTGGTTTCGAATTTGTTACAGTTACGTTTCTATTTAATAGGAAAGAGGGTGAACGTATTGGTTATGTTCCTAAACTAGATGCTGACAAGAGAGAGGAGCTTCTAGAGTTCAAAACTGCAAAGACTGATGAAAATCCAATTGATTTGGTGGAAAGAAGAAGAGAATATATTAAAGGTTCATTGGTTGGAAAGATATCTTTATCTAACGCTAAACCTGTATGTGGCGCTGCCTTGGTTTCCAATAATGTGGCTACAACCAGTGGTCGACAGGGATCTCTTGCAGGAGACAAAGGCACCACATGCTGGATGGAGTCCGATAGGAATGAGATGAAAAAAAAGTAAGCTTCCTGCCGATCACGTTGAAGTTGAAGATAAGGAAAAATCTTCTAAAGAGTTTTGTCCTTTGAACAACATGCCTAAGAAATCAACAGTTGAAAGTTCTGTTAAATTTTCTGAAAGCAGGAGTACAAATAGCAAGATAGCAGTATGTGGGAATGCTTCTAAGCTCTTGGTTACAACCATTACTTCCTCCGAAAAGAAACCAAAAGTTGTACGCACCAAGGAATTTTCAGGATCAGACAAGGGTGTAAAATCTGCTAAAGACTGAAGCTTTGGATGATAGGCCTTCTAAAAAAGCAAGGGTTGATTGCTCTGTTAGACTAACCGAGAACAGGAACGATATTGGTGTTCAGAGGTTTAGCATCAATTCATATATGAATAAGGGAGAGTGTAAGTGGACAAAAAAGAATAGTGCTTAGAACGGCACTAGAACGTAACGGCTACTCGTGCTTCTTGACCGGAACCCTAGTTCGTCGTCGGAACCCTAATATGCAAAACAGACAAGAGGTGAGCGCATCTTTGCCTCTCGTGGTGAAGGCCCTCCGATGCATAAGTTATTATCACATACTAGCCGAAAACCCTAATTATCAGTAGGAGAACAATATGAGTGCAACGTATTGCGTACCTTTTACCTCCAGGTTTACTTCATATTTATAGATTCATAGATGCTTGTTGCCCAAGTATTCGTGTTGCCCTAGGTTTCCTACCTCGTACAGGAAACCCAGGATATCTTGGATTCTCGTTCCCTTGTGAACTCATTATCTTAGTCCTTTTAGGACTCCTTTCCATAGCTGGCCGAACATCCCATTCCCGTTGGGTATCTTTCTTTGATCCTATTTTCTCTAGATCTTATTCCTTTACGGAATTCCACTATTCTGGAACCTTCTAGAGCGTTTCTTTTATCTGAGGCTGCTTTCTCCAGAATTCTCCTCCTGTTCGGCCCTCTCATTGCCGAACAGACTATTTGGACCAGTGACTTCACATGTCACTATACCTTTATCAATCTATTGGTCCAATAACTTCTCATGTTTACTAGCCTTGACCCTATACAGACTTCCTAGACTAGTGACTTCTCATGTTGCCGCTCCTTATTGCCAATCACCGTATTGCATGGCGACTTATCCTGTCTTATTTGAACCATGGTCTCACATATCACGAGTTGGAGTCCTATTTGTACCTGTTCTGGAATACCTCCTTACAATTGCTCCCCAGCTTTACTTGTTATTTTTACTCAAATGACGAGTAAAGCTCCCAAGTACCGAGCAAATTCACTCTGCTCTTACACTTCGTTTTCACACAAATTGGTGCAACTTCCATCATTCATCCTGGAAAAACGTCTCACCGTTTGGGCTGGACAGGCCTTTTCTGCCCTTACCTTTACACCTGGCATGCTTCATACCGCTCACATTAAATGCGAACGCATGCCTTTGGGGAACGAAACGCCCAAACAGCGTCTGTGGTGACGTTTCACATACGCCACCCCACTCATTAGGGTATATTTGGGTTTTTGTCCCATTTTAAAATCACATTCTCTCTCTAGGCTTCCACTGCAAAAAAAAGATTTGAGTATACCCGTCATCGGAACACTGCTCACCATCTCGTGGTTCTCTCTTACTATGTCTAGAAACTCTGATCGTCACACCATAAGTCATCGTTCCTTTACTCTCCCCCTTTATCTTCGATTTGGGGCTTTTCTGTTGTTTACGGTTTGCTCAGCACCCCTTCGTTTCCATCTATAATTTCACTATTCACAAATAGGGAGGTTTGGGTGCCATAGCAACACCCCTCAAGCCATGGTTACTTTCAGATCTCGTTATGAGATACCTGACAACGTGGCCGCTGCATTGGCCCCTGAGGATGCTATTCGCCAGAGTCTTGGTAATGATACCCTCCATATCCTTGTAGTCGTCGTTGTAAAAGGCGGGGTCAGGTTCCTCTTGGCTCCATTGCTCCATCAAGTTTTAGCCCATTATACGTTTTCCCCTATGCAAGTCTCTGCCAATTTTTTTAGGGTTGTCATGGGTGTGAATGCCATTAACAAAATGCTAGGTACCTCTTTAGGGCTACACAATATCCACCATCTCTATAGCATTTCTAGAACCAAAGATGCCCTCATGTACTATTTCAAAAGTAAAGATTCTAGGAAGAAGCTCGTGCTTGAACTTCCTGATTCAGCTCGAGGAGATGATGATGATTTCCTCATCGTCACAGGGAACTTCGAGCCCCTGGACGAGGATGGCAGAGTGATAGGCTTTCATGCGCCTCACAGATTTGGCACCTCATGTTGGTTCTTTTGTCCTTGAAGAACTATTTGGTTGAGCAATATTTCGAATTGATTTTTCTTAATTGCTCAAAGTTTATTCATACTTTGCTAATATATGTTGTTGCATTCTTCATTGCAGCCACAAGTGTTAACCAAGGCCACGATATCATTACCCCGCAAGTCCACGTGGCCAATATCAACCGAGCATTGGGCTTCAACGGGCAAGGTACTCATCTTGCAGGCCGAGCAAGAGCAGCACAGGTGCTACTCAGCTAAAGAGCTTCGTACGACGGGGTTTATTGATTGTCGTACCCGTGCAGTGGACAACCCAGAGCTCCTCAGTCCTTCCTCCTCAAACCCCGACCAAGGAAGAGAAAGGCATTCTTAAACCCTTCCAATCCCTGACGAGCCTATCCTTTAGCCGAAGAAGCTTCTTCCTCAACGTCCAGTGGCTATACTCCTTCCCCTCCATCAAGACAAGACATGTTATAGCCCAACCAGCCAATCAACCTTAGCAGCCTCTTGACCCTACCTGGTCAGGGTAGAGGCTGCGGCACTGCTCGTGGTCAAGGAGCTTCCTAAAGCCACAGTTCATCTCACGGTCGTCGTGCCGTAACTCAATCTGATGTTCTGCGGGGATTTTCGCTTGAGGAAGTTGAAGCCAGCCACGGAGACAAACCTCAATGTTTGAAAACAACTGCAGATGAGAACTTTCATTCACAGAGTGTACTATCTCCCATCTTGTCTCCCAAGTTCACTCATGAAAACCGTCCCGTGAGCATTAGGGACAGTGCAGAGTCTGAATGGACTGCATTACCCCTTTCCTAGGCCTTCATGTTGCTTGGGATATGCAAAAAGAGGTCAACAGCTCCCCTGACAACCTTCTTGGCTCTTTCATGGTCAATAGTGCCAAGGTTTGTTTTTGTACTTCAGCACTTTTTCCTATTTATGTTTCCCGCTTTGCATTAC
This sequence comes from Rhododendron ovatum, assembly GCA_019656835.1. NCBI lineage: Eukaryota > Viridiplantae > Streptophyta > Magnoliopsida > Ericales > Ericaceae > Rhododendron > Rhododendron ovatum. The sequence goes on along the minus strand of CM033794.1, from coordinate 22,878,490 downwards.
TGATTACCTTTGGTATACCAGGCTATGCAGAAAATGGTTGCCATGGCCTAAAAACTGGGTCAGTCCAAGTGTAAACACCTCAATCTGGGCTTCCAGATTAGTTTACTTACAGTATTTGATTCTCCACTAATGAAACGGATCAAGAATGCCTAGGGAATGATAAGTATTTGAGCTTTGAGTGTTTGAAAAACCCTTGAAGCCCTAACCTTAGCCAAAAACCCTATTGGAATGCACTGATTTGGAGCCTGTGCGTGCTGATCAACTTGATAGGTGTTGGTCAATGGTCAAAACCGTTGACTAATGCGTGAGTAGGTGGTACATGCGCGCGCTTCACCTAAACCCGCATGCACCGTTCAAACGGACAAGTGTTGGTCAACAGTCAAAGCTTGATCGTTGACCCACACACGTGTTGGTATGACACACGCATCGGTCAAAGCCTGTCCCCATCACCTTTATGGGTTGGGAAGCTTAGCCACCAAGTAACCCAAAGCCAGCCTCATGGACTGGCTGAACTCCTCTCTTTGCCACCATATCTACCACCTCACCTCCTAAATATACCCCCCATGGGTCTTCCATTCAAGGTGGAAAAAAAAATTCAAGGGTTACAAAAATTCACATCTTGAGTGATACCAACATCATTTGCAAACCGTAGTGCTAAGCAACAAGCAACCTTGTTTCCTTGCTACCACCACTCAACAATCCTCAAACACCTCAATCAAGTCTCAAACCTCAAGTCTCAATCATCTATTCAAACTCAATCTAGTTATAGCATACCTACTATTTATTGCTCTGATCCCTGAGGGGGGCTGGCAGGGTCAAAGCTGGTAATCAATACCATGCCCTCACCCTAAAGCTTGCAAGGTTTCAAAAACTGCCATGGTAGGAACCAGCACGTGTCGGTCCCATTCTCATGTGTGCCACTCCGTGGCTGCCTGCACTGGTCTGCGTGGGGATTGGTGTCCTACTATTTTATGCTTTACTTTGTATAGATCACTATTAAAGCATGCTAATAACCAATTTACTGCATTCCTTAGTTAAACCTGCTTATTTTTAGTTAGTATTCATACTTGCTGCTATGGAGTACCACTGGGGTCTTTCAGGTCATGTCCCAGAACCCAGAAACGTGTAAACCAAGCACTGGTTAAGTGGCTCAAATCCGAGCGCGCCAGAGGCATTTCCACGCACACAGTTCCATCTCTGACCAGTGGCTGGCCTTGCATGGGTAATTAGGTCCTTGGTTTTATTTTTTTTGTCCCCACACTGTTTATGGGGTGTTTTGTTAGTTTGTAGGACTTTTTAGCCTTTAAACTATATATTATAACTGCTTGAACTGCTTATATGCAGGAGGCGACTCTAGTTCCGTCTCTTCAATTTCTTCACAACTCACAGTATTGCATGAAGCTTCAAAAAGACTGGTGTTGCGAATTGACTCAGGTAAAACGTCCCATAAAGTAAATAGAGTGCGTAGTCTTTGGACAGGGATGTCTTCTTGAAAGTTTGAAGCTATTTTCTTTAGTTTTTTCCTTCTTTGTTGCCTTATTGTATGCCTCCTTTTGGGACTAGGCTTTGGGACCACAGATTGAGGATGCTTTGCACTTGGCTTGCACTTCTTCTTTCTGCGATTAACAAGGGTCCATCCTTCGCCATCCTTGTCATCTACTTTTGCCTTGGCACAGATGCTGCCCCTAAGCTATTGAACAGAATGACATCGCACTACCTCAATTGGATCGAATGACCCAAATTGAATTTTCACACTTTATGGCACTTCAGGTTGTTGAGTTTCATCTTGTAGAGTGGCCACAATTGGATTTGTAGCTACGGTTTCTTTTTCTTCCTGCAAGACGATCTTTCCTTGGCTAGCAAGCTCCATTACCTTCTCTTTGAAGACAAAGCATCGTTGGGTTGGGTGACTAACCAAGCGATGGTATTTGTAGTAGTTTGGATTATTAACTTTGTTAGCTTCCTCGGGTTGCTTCATCTCTGGGAGCTCAATGAGTTTCAAATCTAACAATTGATCAAACATCGAAGGGACCTCTGAATCGGGGAAAGGATACACCTTTTCTTGCATCTCCTTCAACGTGAGTCTTTTCTTCTCTGTCATTTGCGGCGGAGTGGACTTCTCTACTTGTTTTTCTTTGGGTTTAATAGAGATCTTGAATGGTGCAGCATTCACAGCCATGGATTCCTTCTTACCTTCTTTGACTAGAAATTTGCCCCCATTGCGAATATCTGGCTTGCTTCATATGGTGCGAGAATCTTACGCTCTGTGAGAGTCTTACGCCTATAGCCCTTGCCTTTCATTTGCCGTGATGATGAGCTCCATGTCATGAGCTCGAGTAGCCAATTCTTCGAAGGTTTTAGGCAAGATTCCTTGAAGTATGTGTTGTAGGTCTCATTGGATGCCTTTGATGCACATCTTGATTCCAGAAGTTTCGGATAGCCTATCCTTGCAGTTTAGACTCAAGTGCCGCCATCTATTGATATAATCAATGACAGGTTCATCCTTCCATTGGCGAGCATTCGTAAGCTCGAACATACTAACAATACGACGAGTGCTGTAGAAACGGTTAAGAAATTCTTGCTTTAGCTGCTCCCAATTGTCAATCATGTCGGGCTCAAGGTCGCAATACCAGTCGAAAGCATTGCCTTTGAGCATTCGAACAAACTGCTTGACGAGAAGATCACCATTAGTTCTAGCATTGCTGCATGTTTCCACAAAGTGAGCAAAGTGCTGCTTCGGATTGGCTTTGCCATCGAATTGTTGAAACTTTGGTGGCTGATAACCAACAGGCATCCTCAAAAGGTCGATCCTTCGAATATAAGGCTTAGCATAAGTAGAAGAAGACTTCGGCATCTCCTCGTACTTTTGCTTGATAATGCCTAGAATGAAACACTTTAGCTGGTCAATGGGAATCGAACCATCACAAGAAAGTGAAAATTCTTGTGGGACTTCCTTCTGTTTGTTGGAAGACCCAACTTGACTTGAATCCCCCATAGTTTCTATTTTGTTCTTAAGGTAGGCAATTTCAGAGTCGCGTTTTTCTACGGTTTTTGACAATCCTTCAATTGTTTTGGCCAAGGAAGCAACTTGCTCTTCTAGACTGACCGTATTTATTGTCATAACATCCATGATTGAAGAACTACCAGGCTTGGTGAAGGCATTGAGGTTTGACAGAAGAGTGCTTCGAGAAGAGGTGGAATCAAAACTGCTTGAATAGCTTTTTTCCGTGTTCTTCTGAATTTCTGAAGCAGACTCATGAAGCATGGGAAGATAAACAAAGGGATTCTCAATGATGGTTGCCATGTCTTTCGCCGCCTCCATGGTAAAGACACCTTCCTTCCCTTTTGGTGAGCTTGTGAAGGTTGGCGATGCTTTCGGTAGATCAGCACCAACGGCGGAGTTTGGTTTAGGTAGAAGCGAGGCTTGTGCATATACTTGAGCTCCAACCTTTGACTTGCTTCGAGTTATTGGACCACCACTTCTAGCATGAGATTCAGAGCCAGGATTTGCAATGGTTGAAGACCAAAAGCGTGCAACCTTAGCTTGAAGAGCCTTTGAACTATTGTTCTTAGGAGCCTTTGAAGCCTTTGAACTGTTCTTCTTAGTGGCCATTGAGAGCTTGATTAATTTGTTGAAGAGAATAGATGAGAAGTAGAGATTGTCCCACCAGGCGTGCCAAAATCTGTTGAACACAAAATTTCGAGTCTACAAAAAAGACTGAAAAATGTTGAACAATAGTCAATTTTATTGATGTATGAAATTAGGGTTTACAAACTCTGATGTATTTTCTAATCAAAGAAAATAAAGTCTTCTGATTCTTCTCTTCGGTTGTTGAAATGAGGGCTTAATGCTTGATCTCGAATCAAATGGCGGAATCTTCTCTGAGATTTGTGGAGAATTTGATAACTTGGGTTGAGAGTTCTTCGAGACTTTGAAGCATTGATTCGAGGAACTTCTTGGTGGATGCAGACTTGAAGAATTCTGAAGGGCTTGAGGGCTTTGATCTTCAAAGCTCTGGAGCTTGTACGCTTCACTATATGTGTAGATGAGAAAAAATATGAGAAGGAGCACCTCTATTTATAAGGATGTGGGATGGAGACTCCAACCCTAACCTTCCATATTGATCTCTTTAATTATTTCCTTTATTGAATTAAAAAGGAATAATAATTATTTGATAATTACCTTTCCTTTCTTTTTATTTTAGAAAAAGGTAATTATATATAAAGAGATATATTATTATTCACCAATTAGCCTAATTTGATTTACTGGACTTGATAAAATAATAACTGTGTCATTTTGACACGTGGCACCATTTGATTGGTCCATTTACATGTCTCTGACTTTTGACCACGAACACTTGGCATCAGTTGATTGACCCATCTAAGAAACTTTGACTTTGACTTACTGGCACTTGGCAGTATTTGATTGGCCAATTTGTATACCCTAGCAACACATGACAATTTGTGATAGGCTAGAATTTTTATATGTCTATAGATGCCTCCTCGAGACTTGCTCATGCACGAAAGTGAGTGAGTCTCGAAATGTCGACTTGACTTAATTTGATGCCAAAAATTTGTGTATGAGGCGATAAAGTTTTGCTTGACATTTGGTATCAAGTTGATTTTTTTCAAAATTTCAACTCAGCGACCGAGCCAAAATTTATCAATTCAGACACTGAATTTTTTTTATTCAGAGGCGACAAAATTTGATAAACCCAACTTATGTGTAAGTTAAGGTTTGATCCATCAAGGAATATTTTAGCTTATCAAATTGAAGTTTGATAGCCTGATTAACTTAAGCCCAAACTCATCTCGCAATGGTATGTTAGATGCTTGATCGCCCAAAATGTACAACGGATTTAGGGCCCGTCCCAGCTTGTGTGCGCCTGCCGCCCTAATTTTTTTGCTCAGAGAACAATTAATGTAGATTTAGGAAACTCTTGAATTAGGAGAGAAATACTGCAGATTTTTTTTCCTTATAAAGTTTGTCTTCTTGCTCTATATTTTAAGAGCAATAGCACTGAGACCTCACAATTCAATTCATAGCTTGGTAAAGAATTCTTGACTGCTACTGTAAGTCTTCTCTTTCGACTTGTAGCTTCTCTTTTTCAGTTGTCTTGTTCCTTTTGCTACTTCTTTACCGCACCGAGCATGCCATGTACTGAATCTTTTTCCCAAGTAGGACTTATAGCAAACAGCGTGGCTCCTCTTTTTGGATTTTTCCTTCTGCTTCTTATATTCCAGCGAAAAAATTTACATAGCGTACTCTTTCCTGTTTTCTCTGATTTTAGAGGCTTTGTTGATCAAAAGTATTAGAACCCGTGAACCCCCTTGTTATATACTTTGTCATGATCTTGTTTGCACAAGTTTTGACTGCACATAATTAGGAGCCAAGGAATCAAATCCATTAAAATATCTTGTTCCCTTTTGCGACACGATCATAGACTTTGCGGAAATCAATCTGAATCTTTCCAAAATCCCTCTTGGTTCGAGCATTTTTTTTTTTTTGATTACTCATGAATTCCCTTCGCTTCTGGACTGATGAATGAACTGCTAACAAACTAGAAATTTTCCATGATGCCGAAATATTATAGTATCAGAAAGTTGCTCTGAGAAAGCCAAAACTTATTCATATGAGACCGCATCCATGTAATAGCCTCACAATTTTCTTGTTTCTAATCATGTGAAGTCAAAACAGTTAGACACGAGCTCGTGTAGCCAATAATTTTGCAAACACAGTAGGACAATTGGTAACTATTTTGTCTTCTAGTCTAATAATTTTCTGTGCACACACATGCGAAAATCTTCTGAGTGGCACCCAAAAATTCTCTTTTGCTTTAAGTGTCTTTATTCTACATGCTATGCTTTGAAATCCCAGACTTTGACTTCAAGGAATTACTGGAATATTGGCCACGTTGCTTCATGCATGATGTTTTTTTTGACCCTTTATAGTTTATAGATTTGATCATCGAATGATGGCCTTGTAAAAACAAAACAGGCACTTTCGCCCTTCTTGTTTTCCGAAAGCAAAACAATAACTTCTCTTTTTTCGTCTCGTAGGCAGCAGCTATCGAGCCTTTGAATCTCAGCACTGATTGTTGGAGAGAGTTTGGTTTTTTATTTTTAACCACGCCTCTGACCTTTCCTTTTCATATCTGTACTCTAAATTTTCTACTGATGATACGTCACTGTTTTCTTTCGCAGATTTGGTGCTTTGCAGCTTACTTGAGCTTTAAGGCTCCGCTGCTATTATTTCTTTGAACTTCATAGCTTCTTCGAGCTCTGCTCCACAATTTTCTTTGCGCTCTGCTCCGCAGCTACTACCTTTTCGAGTTTTAAGGCTCCACTATTGTTATTTCTTCGAGCTCTGCTTCGCGGTTTCTTTGAGCTCTGTCCGTATCATCTTCGAGCTTTGCTCTGCAGCTTCTTTGAGCTTTAAGGCTCCGTTGCTATTATTTCTTCGAGCTTTGCTCTGCCATTTCTTCGATGATGGCATGATAGACGGTTATCAAATTTTATCCATCGGTTATGAAGGTGATGAGCCAGCAACATGAGTCGACCTATGGGTTCATGATCCAGCAAATAGGGCTCTTGCACAAGATTGGGATCTTTCTCCCGATTCACGCCACCTCTCAAGATAGTATATTGAATCATCTCGAGAACTATTCGACCATGGGAAGTCTACTTTTATCTCCGGCGTTGCACTATTACTGCGATCATCTCTACACAAGAAATACAATGATTTTGAGCGCTTCCTTTTGTTTGGCAATTGAATCATCAATGGAGATGCTAAATGGGGTAACATGACTCCTCAGTTTGGGAAAATTTCTTTCATCGACGGATATTGGGAGTGGTTGGAAGATGTGCTCACACAGAATAAAGACATGCTAACTAGTGCGAAGCTATATGACATTGTCTTTGCATCTTTATTTACTTATGTTCACAACACAAACCTTATTCGCTCATTTTGTGAGCTTTGGTGTCCCTCAACAAATAGTCTACACATACCAATCGAAGAAGTGTCTATTTCCCTATGGGACCTACACCTAACTGGGGGACTTTCAATTGATAGAATCTTCTATGACGAGGTCCTGCCTTCTGCTAGAGAACTCACTGGTGTTGACAAAAAGGATGTGTCACTTCCTCCAAGTTGCAAGTACTTATTTTTGGTGGAATGCAAAATTTATTGTGCAAGCTAGACTTCAAATGTTACTATTCATGACTGGGTAAAGTTCTTGTTTAAAGAGGAACCCCGTTGTAAACAGCCGCCCGTTAGAGTTCAGAAGAAAAGGTTTGGCAAGCCCAGGACATCCAACAATCCAACTGGCTTTATTGGAGAGAAAAAGCCATGCTCCAAAGATACAGAAAAAGGTCTTTGACTTCTTGGATGTTGAAAAGGACGTGAAAGAAGAAACCAATTTGGCTGCTCTTCTATCTTGTTGGCTATGTGTTTTTGTGCTGCCTAATAAGGAAGTTGATGAAATTCGTCCAGGCGTTTTCAAAGTAGCAAGTATGATGGCTCAAGGAAAGAGGTTTTCTTTGGCAGTACCTATCCTTGCAAGCATATACCATGGTTTGAGAGAGATCACATCTTCAAACCTAGTCCAAGCAAATGTGGCGCAGTATTTTCCATCCATTATGTTTATGGGTGGCTCAGTCGTTATTATGATAGTTACTTCTTGTCTGCTTCCACAAAATTTGATTGTGGTGCCTAGATGGTGAGACTTGCCAGCGAAAAGACTGCTTAACATTTTAGGTTTCAAGAAGCTTGTGATCTTTTGAAGAGCATCACGCCATCGACTCTGTCGCCTTTAGCCTTGGGTAAACCACAACAAGGAATTGTCACCGACCATGGAAAGCATTTGGACTCTTGGAATGATTACGTCATCAGTCTCATATCAAGCTGCTTAATTCTTCGCCGTGGTAATGAGCATATTGTTAAGCCATATAGCCCTTACCGACTTGGTAGATAATTTCGATTTTGTCAAGACATTCCTTGAAAGTTAAGAGAAGAACTCTCAACCGGCACTTTGGAAGCATTATACCAACTTTGGCAGTCTTGCACGAGATTAAACACAAGGGTTGAATTTATGATTCCGGCACAATCATCTAAAGGCCTTGCCACCAAAGAGTATGTCGAGTGGTGGGAAAAATCTTCGAGCAACTTCTGCAGAGATAAGCTTGCATGTGAGAAGCCAAAGTCACCTCTTGCTACTCCAAAAGGGAAGAATGTCATCACATTTCGCACAACAAAGTCAAAGTTGGCTACAGAAGTTACTCCACCTGCTTCAAAATCTAAAGAAAAGGAAGTGACCAAAGTAGTAACCAAAGAAAGTAAGAAGGTCGCAGTAGTCAATCCAAAGACTCCTTTGAGTATTCCAGCGTCTAAACCAAAGCTATTGTTAGCAAGGCTTCAGAACCAACGGGGGAAAACAAGAAGAGGACTATAATAGTTCTTTAAGAAGAACGTAGTTTCGACAATGATGAGCACCATTGGAAGCGTTTCAAAAAGAAAGCAGCAGATTCTGATTCGCGATTGAAAGAGAAAGTGATGATTTTTGATTTGGCAAAATTGGACTTTAATTTGGATGGCATCCTTGATGATTTGCCGAACACTTCAAACCATGTTGAGGTATTGGGTAAACGAGTAAGCTTTAACTACTGCCTTCTATTGTTCTTTACTGTATTTACTCTTGAAAGAAGTTTGGAATTTTTTTCATCAAATTTCTTAATGAGTTATTTCCTTCTACAGTTGGGAAACCAATTTGCATCAGATGAGTGTGAAGGTTCTGTTGGTGGTCCAGACCCTTTTGATCTTGCATTGAGACGACAAAAGAATTATGTATTTGGGGCGAAGGAAATCCATCCTCCATCTTCTTCCAAGCCTCCTACGTTGGGTCGAGCAGCGCCGTCAACTGCTACCTTATTTGATACAGGGAGTACCATCCATTTTGCTCATCGCGCAGCCACGAAGATTTTTGATAGCCACATCAAGAGTATCTTGAGAATGACTCCCATTGAAAAGCTAACATCCTTAAAACCAAGTCTACAAGTGATTTATGATGAGTTTTCGAAGCTTGAATTGGATTACTCTCCGCTCCAAACTCAGATAGAGAAATATATACAGAATACCACCAACTATGTTTCCATGAAGTCTGGTTTTGCTAGCTGCATGACTTCAGAGGCGAAGGCGTAACAATTGGCAAATGTTGATACCAAAAGAGGTCAGCTGATGGAGGAGCTCTAGTTGTTGGACTTGGAGGTGAATAAGCTCAAAAAATCAATTGAAAGGATCAATGCAAAAAGAGCTCAAAAGCAGCATGTTCTCTCAACTTTGCAAGCAGAGTGAGCTACCGTAGGAGTGACTGAGGTGATGGAGTGACGGACATGGAAGTGGCTAACAATTTGGAGCAACTTCTGAAATCCGAGCTGGAAGAGATCCAAAATTTGGCTTTGGCTAGACTAGTGCTTATTCTGCTTTCCTTTGTCGTATTTCTTTTATTTAGGCTTGTTTAGTTTACTAAATGGATGTTCCATTTTTAGCAAACTATGCCTTTGCGTTTATGATGTTTTAGCATAAGTCAACCACTTTATTATTTAACTAAAGTTTTTCTCATACTTTTAGCCATTCACAGTTTATTCTCTTGCGAGGACAGACTTTCTGGTTGTAGTGTTGAGGACAGACTTTCTGGTTGTAGATGTTCCTTCTTCCTATAACGCAATTATAGGAAGGACTTGGCTGTGCAAAATGAGAGCTGTCTCTTCTACTTATCACCAGATGTTGAAGTTCCCAAGATCTAACGGGGTTGAAAAAAATAGAGGTAATCAAAAGTGGCACAACAATGTTTGATTTCCATCATAAAAAGAGTCCCAAAGGCCATCATGTTCATACTTCAGAAGTACCGAATCAACTAACTATCGAGAACGTCGGAAAGAACCCAACAGAGAAAATGGTTAAGGGCCTGAAGAAAATACAGATCAATGAGACTAATCCTGAAATGTATTTTTTAATTGGGGAAACATTGCCAACAAATGAAGAAGCCGAGTTGGTAAGCTTTTTAAAAGAACACGTTGATGTGTTTGCATGGGTACCAGAAGAAATGCCCGGAGTAGATGCAAATGTGATCTGTCACCACTTAAATGTTGATCCACAACATAAGCCAGTTATTCAGAAGAAAAGAAGGGTAGTTGTGCAGCATGTAGATGTTGTTATCGAGGAAGTAGATCGTTTGTTGGAGGCCAAAGCAATACGTGAGGTTTACTACCCAGAATGGTTGTCCAATACTGTGGTTGTAAAAAAGAAGAATGGAAAGTGGAGTGTCTGTGTGGACTTCACGGACTTAAACAAAGCATGCCCAAAGGATAGCTTCCCTCTTCCGAGAATAGACCGGTTGGTTGACACAACTGCTAGATACGAACGGATGAGTTTCCTCGACGCATATCGGGGTATCATCAGATTGCTGTGTTTGGACCTGATCAGGAGGAGACTTCTTTTATTACACCACGAGGGTTGTACTGTTATAGTGTCATGTCCTCTAGACTAAGGAATGCAGGGGCAACATATCAAAGATTGGCGACCATCATGTTCAAAAAGCTGCTTGGCAAGACTATGGAGGTTTACATAGACGATATGGTGGTGAAAAGTAAAACAAGATAGGGGCACATAGCGGATCTACAAAAGGCTTTTGGAATCCTGAGGAAATACAGATTAAAGCTCAACACCTCAAAATGTGCGTTTGGAGTAGGTTCTGGGAAGTTCCTAGGCCATCTGGTGACTATAAAAGGGATTGAAGCTAATCCTGATCAAATAACAGCCTTGCAAAAGCTACAAAGTCCCAAAACCACAAAGGAAGTCTAGAGGTTAATTGGAATGGCTGCAGCACTCAACAGATTTATCAGCAAGTCAAGTGATAAATGCAGACCCTTTTTCAGCTATTAAAAAAGCGGGAAGGATTCGAATGGGGAGCAGAGTGTGAGCAAGCTTTCTAGGATCTGAAGAATTATTTGGCCAAGGCTCCATTTTTGTCAACTCCATAGCCAAGTGAGTCTTTAGTGTTGTATTTGGCTTTTTCTAGACATGTTGTAAGTGCAGCCCTGTTAAGAGAAATGGGACTTAAGCAGATCCCTGTCTATTATGTAAGCAAAACATTGCTAGATGCAGAAACGGGATATCTGCCCCTTGAGAAGTTGATCCTAGCATTAAGGACAACAATAAGAAAGTTGCCACATTATTTCTAGAGCCATAAGATTATGGTTTACACTGAGTTCCCATTGAAATCACTGCTGCAGAAGGTAGATTTTTCGGGTAGATTCTCAATTTGGTCCGTCGAATTAAGCCAATAAGACATCGACTATCAACCGTGCACGGCAATTAAAGGCCAAGTGTTGGTTGATTTTGTGTCGGAGTTCTCACTCGCAGTGGCACCCCTGCCACCTTCGAGGGAGGAGCAAGTGACTAGGCCATCAGCGAAGAAGGTTAAAACCTAGGCAGAACAGGATCCCCCTGAGCGGAAGTTGTTTGTTGATGGTTCAGCATGTAATACAGGATTAGAGATCAAAACTGTCCTTTTTCCCCCTGATGGGGTAATGTTGGAGCTACCTATTCGACTAGGGTTCAGTGCATCAAATAACGTGGCGGAGTATGAGGCACTTTTAGCTGGATTAAGGAGTGCAAGAACATTGAAAGTAAAGCAAGTCAGGGTGTATTGTGATTCATAGCTTGTGGTTAATCAACTGTCCGGGGAATATGAAGCCCGGAGTGAGAAGATGGCGGCATATGTGCAAGCTGCCAAGGATCTACTTGATACCTTCAAAAGGGCATACGTCGAGCAGATAAGTTCTGGACAGGATGCTCACACAGATTCACTAGCCTGATTGGCTGCGGCCGTACCAACTGAGTTTAAAGGAAGGTAGCAGTGGAGTATTTGACTGAGCCGAGCATTGGAAGGAGCGTGGAGTTGGTCTTGGACGTGAACCAAGGACCAAGTTGGATGGACCCAATTGTGGAGTTTTTACGAGATGAAATACTCCCTTCGGACAAAAGGATGCTCACAAAATAAAGACCAATTCTGCTAGGTTTTAGCTGTCCCTAGAAGGGAAGTTGTACAAGTCCTTCACAAGTCCCTATTTGCTTTGTGTGCACCCTGAGATGGTGCAAAAATTCCTACACGAAATTCACGAGGGGACTAGTGGAAGCCATGCTGGGGGTAAATCCATTGCCCACCGAGCAATCACTCAAGGTTATTGGTGGCCACATATGCAAGAAGATGCAAAGGTATATGTGAAAATTTGCGAGAAGTGTCAGAAATTCTCACCAATGATTCGAACACCAGCAGAAGATTTTGTGCCATTAATAAGTCCTTGGCCGTTTGCTCAATGGGGAATGGACATTGTGGGTCCACTCCACAAAGCAACCGGGAACAGGAAATTTTTGCTGGTAGCAACTGATTATTTCACGAAGTGGATCGAAGCAGATCCTTTAGCCAAGATAACGGAGCCTATAATAGAAAGGTTCGTTTGGAAGAGTATAATTACTCGATTTAGGGTACCCTATTCTTTGATTACAGATAACGGGTCCCAATTTCAAAAGAAGTTTAAGGCTTTCTGCGCCCAGTATGGGATAAGAAAATGTTATTCGACCCCGGCCTACCCTCAAAGCAATGGACAGGCAAAAACATCCAATAAAACCATTCTTGATGGGATCAAGAAAATGTTGGATAAGGTAAAGGGAAAATGGCCCGATAAGCTGCCTCTGGTTCTATGGGCACACCGAACAACGCCGAGGAGGTCTACAGGAGAGACCCCCTATTTGGCATATGGAACAGAAGCAGTAATACCTTTGGAAATTGGTTTACCAACCAACAAGATTGCTTTAGTTGAAAGTGGTGGTAATGATAGGGCCCTCGAAATTGATCTCGACCTTACCGAAGAGAGAAGAGAGAGTTCTGGTGCATTTGGCTTCCTATCAGGAGCAGCTGATGAAAAACTACAACAAAAATGTCCATCTATGATAGTTTGGTGTTGGAGACCTTGTGCTTCGTAAGGTTCTCGGCAACACCAAGATAGCCAACGAGGGCAAGTTTGGGGCCAATTGGGAAGACCAATATCGAGTTACAGAAATTGTGGGCATACAGGCTTACAGATTGGCAAATCTGGATGGGAACCTAGTGCCAAGACCTTGTAATGTCCATAATTTGAGAAAGTTCTTTGTTTAAAAGACTTCAGTTTATTTTTTATTCTGCTTTAGGATGCACATTGTGATTATGTGGTAATTATGAACATATTTCCCTTGTTTTTACTCTTTGTTAGTTGCAAAGGGTACGAATAACGCCCCCTTGAGTTATCAGATCATGCATAATAAATTTGATTATAAGTTTTTTCAACATTTTTTGGTCTTTTATTGTTATGGATTTCCACTTCCTCCTTCTGTTTAAATCCGGAGCTAGCAAATTATACATCACCTTTCCTCGCTTCGTATTGGGGAGCAGAGGAGTGTAGTATGAATTACGAGCAAATTCAAAACTTGACAAAAGTACAAATATACTTAGGTTCTTTTTTAGGTACGAATAAACCTGGAATGACAATAATTTTGCCAAATATGAATACATTTGGATAGTAATCCAAGTACGATTACTTGAGTATTTTCCATAAATACGAGTACACTTAGTGGGTGTTTATCCAAGTATGTGATACTTGGGCAAACTGTCTGAGTATGGGAAAATATGGAAAAGTTGATTTACACACGAATACGTGCATAAAACTTAGATCTGGCCAAATACAAGCGAACTTAGGGATGTATCCAAGTATATGACGCTTGGAGTGCATACGAGAATATGCAATTTATTTAAGTACGAGAAACTTGAAATTATAAACTAAGTATGAATACACTTAGGAGTAAACCAAATATGAGAAATTTGGAGACCATACGAAAACATGCATTATATGCTTCACATGTATGAAACATTTGGAGCACAACGAAGCATACGAGATGTTCATATGAATGGTATGAAATACCAGCAAACACTGAAATGACAAAACATAAGGTCATTTATGAATAGCCACCAAACCAAAACGTTATGCCACAAGGGGCCGAATACCTGTCTTATCAAAAGTATGAAAATACCGGTGCCTCGCAGGGCTCAACAAATTATGGTAACGAAGGGACCGGTCAAAAGTTTGAAAGTGCAGATGCAAACTTACCAAATCAATCCAGGTTTTGGATTTCTGGAAGAGTATCAGTCATGGCCTCTGTATTTACTTCTTCATTGTTGGGGCCACCAGCAGTAGCAGCATTCTCCCTCGGGACGATAGTCTCATTGATCGCCTCCCGAGCTAACGCATGTTCGATTGCAGCATCCTGAGACTCCATCTGTATTTCTTCATCAACATCTGCAAATTCGTCTATTTGCTGGTCAACATCATCAGTTGGGGGCTCATCATACTCTTGAGAGGCTGCAGCAAGGCGGCTCGGTAAGTCATTTTCCACCCAGAGGACTGACTCTTCAGCAATACCTAACTTGGTAAGGCATGTTTCCCAACAAGCAGCCCATATTTGATCTTGGATAGCCGGCATTTGCTCGACGTAGCTGGCAGTCGTGGCATCAAAACCTTTCTGATATCTTTCATCATAGGCAGCTCTTTTGGAATTATCCATCTTGGACAACGTCTGGCTGAGGCTGTCCTCAGTAGCCTCCAGTTTCACCTTCATAGCATCAACGTCAAGCTTAGCCTTGTCTTTCTCCCTTTCCAGCCTAGTAATTGTTTGCAACTGTCTGGTGTTGTTCCTCCATAGTCTATTGCGTTCAGATTCTATTTCCTGTATCTTTTGACCCAACGCCACTCTCTTTTGGATAAACTGGTAGATACTGAACAGTTAATAAAGGACGAAGAAATACGAGATATATAGAAAATTACAGTATGATAAATATACACAAGGATTCATCAATGACAAAAGGGAAACAGTCACATTACCTTGATACCACTGACGAGACCAGTGGAAACGAGCCGATCAGGAGTGGCTGCTGTTTCTTTTTGCATATCAACAGGCAGCAATATGCCTTGAGCAAGGGCCAGTGCGGTCTCTAAAGAGCTCGCACTGTCCCCAATATTGATAGGCCGGTCATCACTAATGAGCTGAGGGGCCCAGGCCTGAGGAACTGTTTGAGGATTTGGAGACATGAGCGGTTGGTCAGATGTTTCAATTTTCCCAGCAGTACTGGTTGGGTCTTATGCTCTGGGACGTTTGTCTCGGTGGGCGTCGCTAGCTTCTATGACAGTGTCTGATTCTCAAGGAAACGAAGAAGATCGAATAGAACCCCCTCTGGTACGACGATGTGGTGGAAGAGCATGCCCAGTGGAGGGCACCCGGCCAGAACCATGCCCACGAGCGGAGAAGGTAAAAAAAGAGTTTAGATTCAAAGGTTGTCGAGACATCGCACCTGAATGTGGAGGGGACAAGGAATATCCAGACGATGAAGATTGGCTGGTATCACGATCTGGAGCCTATTGTTCAGCTTGACGTCGTAACGATCTTCTCAAGATCAGACAAGGAAGTGGAATACCTTCGGAGATAGGTACCTCACCTGGATGTCCGGCAATTGTCACTCCGGCATTGGATCTTGAGTTCCTCGGCTGGGGAGCAGTAGAGGTTGAGGCCGCACTGGTGCTTGGGTTGCTGAGTCTTCTGTCAATAAAACCTTTGTAGGTGGGATCATAACCCAAGTGCACGTCCGCGTTACGACCCCGACCAGCTCTCGAAGTACCAGGCTCCTCTGTATATTTGAGCACCCTATTTATATCCGCTGTTCGGACGTAGTTGGGTTCTCTTCTGGGCCGTTTGTTGGCGTTAGTTGCTTTAGATGAAAGGCATAGACAGAAGTTAGAGGGTGCAGAAAAGTAAAAAACAAAAAATTTAGGAAAGCTTGAAGCAAATAAAGGAGCATACGTGGGTAACCCCATATGTGGCGGTAATGAAAGCCCTCCACTTGACCATCTTCCCCTATTGGCTTGAAGCCTCCAGTGACATAAAGGAAATCAATTTCATGATCACAAGCAAAGTTTGGCAGGTTTAGCACGAAACGCTTATTTGCTCTCCTAACCTTGAAATAGTAGGTGTTGTACTCAGGGTTTAGCATAATGCTATACCACCATTGAATTTCCCATATACCAAATTGAGTTCCCAGAATCCTATTCAGAGCGAGTACACCCATTACTAACCTAAAAAAATTGGTGGAAACTTGCATGGGAGTGAGTCGGTTCCAATTCAAAACTTGGCGAAGTAATGGGTGGAGGGGGAAGCGAACTCCTCCCTCAACGATAGCTACGATTGGGATACACATCCTATCCCATGAACCAAAATCCCTACCTACTCCTAATGGGGCAAGTTTGAGTCTTACATTTTTAGGAACGCTATATTCTGTCCTAAATGTCGCCATGGCTGTGGAGGTATCGCAAAGTTTCCTAAATTTATTGGGTTTGGGAGCATTTTCATTTTCGTCCACCATTGAAACTACGGAAACTTTGAAATAAAAATGAAGCCTGAATATGGGAGAGGTTGAAAGTCTAGGAGAGAGGTCGAAATCTCAAAAACTGAAATGGAATGAAGTTAGAAATGGAATGCTTACGAGAGTAGTAAAGTGGTTTTTTGAGACACAAATGAAATTGCAGACGGCGGCGATGGTAAAGGAATAGGAGATTCTTCACCTAGTTTAGAGAGAGAAACAGTGGGTTTGTGAAATAGGGGTAAAAAGCCTATCAAGTCCCTTTGATGGGTACGCAAGAAACGGCATTCATATTGTTTTCCTACTGATAATTAGGGTTTTTCTACTAGTACATGATACTAACTTAGGCATCAGAGGGCCTTTGCCACAAGAGGCAAAGGTGCGCTCACCCCTTGTCTGTTTTGCAAATTAGGGTTCCGACGACGAACTAGGGTTCCGGTGGAAAGGCACGAGTAGCCATTGCAATCTAGTGCTCTTCCAAGCGTCAATTGTTTTCATCCCCCTACAGATGCTTTCAGTAGATCAGCACCAACGGCGGAGTTTGGTTTAGGTAGAAGCGAGGCTTGTGCATATGCTTGAGCTGCAGCCTTTGACTTGCTTCGAGTTATTGGACCACCACTTCTAGCATGAGATCCAGAGCCAGGATGTGCAATGGTTGAAGACTTGAAGCGTGCAACCTTAGCTTGAAGAGCCTTTGAACTGTTGTTCTTAAGAGCCTTTGAACTGTTCTTCTTAGAGGCCATTGAGAGTTTGCTTGATTTGTTGAAGAGAAGAGATGAGAAGTAGAGTTTGTACTCCATGCTCTCTGATGCATCTTCTATGCCCAAATTAAGACTCTGGATGCCCCTAACATTTGCCACATCAAGCTGTCCCCTCAAGCTTCATGGAGGATAATAGGATGAAGAGATGTTCTTTGCCTTGGCTTACTTTGGCATGAACTATCCAACTTCGTTGGTGATGAGAAAAGGTCGTTCTCTTGCCTTCTTTTGCTTCTACTAAATCCCTCTAACTCCATGGGTGATGACAAAAAATGGAGTCGCTCCATTGTCTTGGTGTGCTCCTTTTGTGGTCCCTTCGACTCACAAAACATGTAAAAGGTAGAGTCGCGCTCTTGCTTTTGCTTGTTTCTGCTACAATCTCTTCAACTTCATAGATGACATAAGGAAAGTCATTTCCTCTCCTTGGCTTGCTTTGCATGAATCCTCATGTTGCACAGATGATTGTGGAAGGTAGAATCGCTCCATGGGTTTGATTGGCTTTTGCACTTGGCTATCCAACTTCACGGATGACTACAGAAGGAAGGGTAGGTGGCTTGCCTTGGCCTGCTTTTGGCATGAATCCATCAAACTCCAAGAACGATGGTAGAAAGTAGAGTCGCTCCCTCTCTCTTGTTGGCTTTTGCCGTGGTCACTCCCACTTCATGTCAAAACCTTCCTAGCAAGATTGGCTTCAACATCATGGCAGGCTTCAAGAACCTCCTAGCATGGCATCGGTAGGTTTCAACATTGTGGAAAGCTTCAAGAATCATCCTATCATGGCAACACCTTTCGAACAAAGCATTGGCTTCAATGTCATGGCAGGCTTCAAGGACCTTCTTAGCATGGTATAGGCTAGCTTCAATACCGTGGCGACCTTTGATGAGTTCTTCCTTGGAATAGGCACAAGGAATTCGCAAAGTAGCAAAAGCCACAGAGTTGTAGCCCGAAGAAACTGCGGAGCAGAGCTCGAAGAAGCAGTGAAGCGGTGAAGCCTTAAAGCTCGAAGAAGCTGCGGAGCAAACTCGAAGAAGTAGTAACACAGAGCCTAAAAGGTCATAGAAGCAGTAACACATAGCCTAAAAGCTCGAAGAAGCTGCAGAGCAAAGCTCGAAGAAATAGCAATAGCGGAGCCGTAAAACTCGAAAAGGCAGTAGCTGCGGAGTAGAGCTCGAAGAAAGTTGTGGAGCAGAGCTTGAAGAAGCTATGAAGTTCAAAGAAATAATAGCAGCGGAGCCTTAAAGCTCGAGTAAGCTGCGAAGCATCAAATCTGCGAAAGAAAACAGTGACGTATCATCAGTAGAAAATTTAGAGTACAGATATGAAAAGGAAAGGTCAGAGGTGCGGTTAAAAATAAAAAACCAAACTCTCTCCAACAATCAGTGCTGAGATTCAAAGGCTCGATAGCTGCTGCCTGTGAGACGAAAAAAGGGAAATTATTGTTTTGCTTTTGGAAAACAAGAAGGGCGAAAGTGCCTGTTTTGTTTTTACAAGGCCATCGTTCGATGATCAAATCTATAAACTGTGAAGGGTAAAAAAAGTAGCATGCATGAAGCAACGTGGCCAATATCCTTGTAATTCCTTGAAGTCAAAGTCTGGGATTTCAAAGCATAGCATGCAGAATACAGACACTTAAACCAAAAGGGAATTTTTGGGTGCCACTTAGAAGATTTTCGCATGTGTGTGCACAGAAAATTATTAGACTAGAAGACAAAATAGTTACCAATTGTCCTACTGTGTTTGCAAAATTATTGGCTACACAAGCTCATGTCTGACTGTTTTGACTTCACATGATGAGAAACAAGAAAATTGTGAGGCTATTACATGGATGCGGTCTCATATGAATAAGTTTTGGTTTTCTCAGAGTAACTTTCTGGTACTATAAAAATTTGGCATCATGGAAAATTTTTGGTTTGTTAGCATTCATTCAATAGTTAAGAAGCGAAGGGAATTCATGAGTAATCAAAACAAAATATGCTCGAAGTAAGGGATTTTGGAAAAATTCAAATTGATTTCCTCAAAGTCTCTGATCGTGTCGCAAAAGGGAACAAGATATTTTAATGGGTTTGATTCCTTGGCTCCTAATTATGTGCAGTCAAAATTTGTGCAAACAAGATCATGACAAAGTATAAAAAAAAAGGGGGGGTTCACGGGTTCAATACTTTTGATCAACAAAGCCTCTAAAATTAGAGAAAGCGGGAAAGAGTACGCTACGTAAATTTTTTCCGCTGGAATATAAGAAGCGGAAGAAAAAAATCCAAAAGGAGGAGCCACGCTGTTTGTTATAAGTCGTACTTGGGAAAAAGATTCAGTACATGGCATGCTCGATGCGGTAAAGAAGTAGCAAAAGGAACAAGACAACCAAAAAAGAGAAGTTACAAGACGAAAGACAAGACTTACAATAGCAGTCAAGAATTCTTTACCAAGCTATGAATTGAATTGTGAGGACTCGGTGCTATTGCTCTTAATATATAGAGCAAGAAGACAAACTTCATAAGGAACTGCAGTATTTCTCTCCTAATTCATGAGTTTCCTAAATCTACATTAGGGCAGCAGGCACAACTAGGGACGAGCCCTAAATTCATTATACATTTTGGGCGATCAAGCTTCGACGTACCATTGCGAGACGAGTCCGGGCTTAAGTTAATCGGGCTATCAAACTTCAATTTGATAGGCTAAAATATTCCTTGATGGATCAAATCTTAAATTACACATAAGTTGGTTTATCAAATATTGTCGCCTCTGAATATGAAAAAATTCAGTATTTCAGCTCAGTCGATGAGTTGAAATTTTGAAAATCAAATTGACACCAAATGTCAAGCAAAAATATCACTGCATACACAAATTTTCAGCATCAAATTAAGTCAAGTCGACATTTCGAGACTCACTCACTTTCATGCATGAGCAAGTCTCAAGGGGGCATCTGTAGGCATATAAAAATTCTAGCCTACCACAAATTGCCACGTGTTGCTAGAGCATACGAATTGGCCAATCAAATGCTGTCAAGTGCCTATAAGTCAAAGTCAAAATTTCACCGACGGGCCAATTAATCAAGTGATGCCAAAAGTCAGAGACATGTAAATGGACCAATCAGATGGTGCCACGTGTCAAAATGACACAGTTATTATTTTATCAAGTCCGGCCAATCAAATTAGGCTAATTGGTGAATAATAATATATCTCTTTATATATAATTACCTTTTCTAAAATAAAAAGAAGGGAAAGGTAATTATCAAATTATTATTATTCCTTTTAAATTCAATAAAGGAAATAATTAAAGAGATCAGTATGGAAGGTTAGGGTTGGAGTTTCCACCCCACATCCTTATAAATAGAGGTGCTCCCTCTCATATTTTCATCCATCTGCACATTGAAGCATACAAGCTCCAGAGCTCTGAAGATCAAAGCCCTCAAGCCCATCGAAATTCTTCAAGTTTGCATCCACCAAGGAGTTCCTCGAATCGAAGCTTCAAAGAACTCTCAACCCAAGTTATCAACTTCTCCACAAACCTTGGAGAAGATTCCGCCGTTTGATTCGAGATCAAGCATCAAGCCGTCGTTTTAACAACCGAAGAGAAGAATCAGAAGACTTTATTTTCTTTGATTAGAAAATACATCAGAGATTGTAAACCCTAATTTCATACATCAATAAAATTGACTATTGTTCAACATTTTTCCGTCTTTTTCGCAGACTCAAAATTTGTGTTCAACACGGTGGGAGAGAAATGAGAGAGGGGCCTGGTGGTGCTTCGAACAAAGTGTGGAAGATGACTGAGGGGAGGCCATTGGCTGCCTGTGGAGATCGTGGGTGTGGTGATATGAGATTAGGGTTTGGATAGAGAAGATAAGGGCTCTTTGGTAATATCATAAAAAAAATATTGTGGGTTTTGGTAGTGGGTATTGAAAAATTAGGATTTGAGAACAAAATCATTAGCTGCTTCCGTCAACTTGTAATACAGCCTGTTCAGAAGAGGGCTTACTGGATTAGGTTTCTATTAGTTGAGGGACCTGGAACACTTTTCTTAGTTGAAGGACCCAGTGGACTTTTTATTGAATAGTTTTTTTTTTTTTAATCGGCAACATTCATTGAATAGTTTAGGGGATTGAAGTGAAATTAACTATGGATGACAGTGAAATTAACTCATTTAAGGTAATTTTTTTCTTGCAATGAAGTTTTGTTTAGTTTGGCTACCTTCTTAATTAGTTCTTAAATATGCTGACGGAATGGATGTATGATTGGTAGCTGAGTCTTGATCACTGTCTTGGGACATCAACATTTTTTTTTTTTGAAAATGTTAGAAATGCATTGATGGCGGAAATAAAGTTACAGAATACAAGGGAATTGAATATCACAATATATACAACCTAAAGGAAGCTACAGGAACAAAAGATGGCTATCAGCAGTAGCTTCGGTCCAAAACGGAATCCCCCTTGCATCTGGTGACGTGGAGGGAGATAGCAAACCCTGCTTTGCTAGACAGTGGGTGGAGTGCGTGTCCTTGCGATCAACCTTGGATAACCTGCAAAAATCTAATTTGGAGAGTTCCCGACCAAGGTTGTGCAACAAAAATTTATTCGCATAGTGTGAATTAGACCATCCTGCCAACTGCATAATAGCATTTAAACAATCAGAATAGATGAAAGCGACATTGAAATGAAACTGTAGGGCCCATGTAATAGTGACTAGAATAGCCAAGAGTTCCGTTTGCAGGGGAGTCGAACTACAACACGAGATAGAGCATTGGTAGATAGGGGTCCCATCCGCCCGGGAAGCACAAAAACTAAGACCACTTCGCTTAGCCCCTTTTTTCCAAGCCCCATCGACGAGGATGTGCGCAACCTGTTGGTCCCAGAGGATAAACGAGGGGTAGGGCTTAACCACGAACGAGGTTGTCGCAGAAGTTATCGAAGGCAAGAGAGATGGTGGTGGGCGAGGTGAGGTTGATGTCCGGTCATTCCAAACAAATGCCCTTTTGAACCAGAGAGAATGGTCGGCTGCCAGTACAAGAGCAGTAGAGGAAAGAAAAGGAGTGTCGGAAAAAACCTTCGCATTTCGTGTTTTCCAAATAGCCCAGAGAGTACCAATGAAAGTGAAGAAACGGTCCCGATTGTTGGTTGAAGCTGTGAGGCGGATAACCCAGTCTAAGAGCCAATCACAAAAACTTGAAGCTGTATTTGTGCCCCAAAAGGTGGTATTGAGCCAAACGGGCTGCGTGATTGCACATTGGAGGAAAAGGTGGTCCAAGCTTTCCGCAGAAGATTCACACAAAGGGCAGATAAGAGAGACATGGTGCAAATGCCCTTGTGCGTGTGGGGGGGGGGGGGGGGGTGGGCGCGTGGTCGGTTAAGAATTGATGCTTGGTGTCGTAGAGTGCTCGGTAACTTGATTTAGTGTTATACTTTTCAGAAGCCGTGTAGGGCCAAACTAGTGTCATTGCATGGAGAAGCCGGAAGCTGGATAGCCAAAAATCCTGGGAATAATTGATTCCGGGAAAAGGTCACAAATTTTTTGAATATTCCAAGTTGCACCACCGTTAGCGGATGATAAGATACTAGACACCTTTAGATTATCCATGCCCGTAAAGGGGAGTACTTGACATAAGGGTTTAGGATAATGTGGAATCCATCGATCTGTGTAAAGATTAATAGATTCACCATTGCCGACCGACCAGGAGAAATGACTGTTGATTAGGTCCCTACCAAACAGGATGCTTTTCCATGCCCAAGATGAGGAGGGGTTGGGTTTAACTTTAAGAATGCCGGTTCGAGAGCAATATTTTGGGAGAAGGATTTGGGAGATCAAAAGGGATGTGTTGTTTAGGAGGCGCCAACACTGGTTGGCAAGCAGTGCCTGATTAAGAAGGTGAAAGTCCCGAATACCCAAATCACCGTCAGACTTATAAGCCGAAATCTTGTCCCAAGAAAGCCAATATAAAGGCTTTTGGTCCCCCGTTTTCCACCAGAAAGCCGCGGAAATAGCATTGATCTGGTCACAGATAGATAAGGGCAGCTTATACGAAGAACAGAGATAAATTGGGAGGGATGACAGCACAAATTTGATAAGGGTCAACCTGTCTGCTTGTGATAAGGTGGATTTCCAACCAGCAAGCGCCTGTCGGGCTTTGTCCAGGATAAATTGGAAACAGCCTTTTTTATTTTTGGACACGCCCAATGGGAGGCCCAGATAGGAAGCCAGGTCAGTACGAACTGGGATATGAAAGAAACTCTGAAAGCGTCTACGAAAGAGTCGGGGTATGTTTGGGCTGAGGGTGATAGAGGATTTGTATTTATTAATGCATTGGCTAGAGAAAATACCAAATTGTTGGAAGGTATCACGGAGGTTGGCACAGCTCAGGAGAGAGGGTTGGAAGAACACAAGGCAATTGTCTGCAAAGAAGAGGTGGGATAGAGAAGGCCCATTAATGGAGAGTTTGATGCCCTTGCATTGTTTGGACCAGTCTAGGTGGTTGAGGGCAGAGGATAGCGCTTCAAGGTAAAGCATGAAAAGGTATGGAGACAAGGGGTCACCTTGTCTGAGGCCCCGCTGTGGTTGGAACCGTTGTGAGGGGGTGCCATTGACCAAGACAGAAAAAGAAACGGTTGAGAAACATTGGTGGAGGAGACGAAGCCAATTATCCGGAAAACCCATTTTGCAGAGGATAGTATATAAGAAACGCCAACTGACCCGGTCAAAAGCTTTGCTCATGTCCAACTTAAGGGCCGCCAAGAATTTGTGACCCTTGTTTCGCATTGCCGACAGGAATTCATGCTAATTCATTCAGTAGTGCTCAACATTTGCTTTTGGAAAGTAACGTTGAGAATTTACTCTTCTTCTCTAGTTCTACTTGTAGGAACTGGAATATTATCCTTGTTTATGTTTATAGAAGTTTTTCTCTTATTATGGTTTGAGTTTCTCCTCTTGTATGTGAAACGTACACGTTCCTTGATTATGTGCTACAGTATCTTCTATTTTTGGTATAAACTCTGATGTAGCGCAGAAAAGATGTTGAGACTGTATTCAAGTGTCTATTCCTGCACTACTACAATAACAGATATGTGTCACACTAAGGAGATTAACAAAGATCACGGTTTTCAGTAAAAGCGTGATAAAAAATGTGTTTAAATTTTTTTATCTCAGTTTAAGTTCAAAGCTGAGATAAAAAGTGGGTTTTAGTGCGAAATAAAAGACCTCGCTCTTACGGCGAGATAAAAGAAAAACAACCTCACCCTTGCGGCGTAATAAAAGATTTTAGAGCAGAAAAAAATAATATAAAAGATCTCACTCTTGTGGCAAGATAAAAAAGAAAAGACCTCACCCTTATGGCGTGATAAAAAAGAGAAAAGGTTTTAGGGTGGAAAAGAATGAAATAAAAGATCTCGCTCTTGTAGAGAGATAAAAGAGAAATGACCTCAATCTTGTAGCGTGATAAAAAATTTTAGCGCGAAAAAAAGAAATGATCTCACTCTTGTGGTGAGATAAAAAACTTATCTATTTAGGCGCGCAGTCTGAATTTTCACATGGGCGGACTGGTACTCATTTAGACAGACTTTGAAAAATTATGTGAGAAAAACGACGTCGTTTAAGAACTTTGAAAAGTTTTTTTTTTTTTCTTTTTTTACAAAAGGTAAGAAGATAAGCCCTAATTACACTCATCCTAAAAAATCTTTACGTTTCATCTTCATCTTCAAGCCCAGAGAGAGAGAGAGAGAAGGCAGATTCTACAACTTGGCTCCACCAGTGCCCAGTTATTTCTTCGATAACGGGCAAACTGTTCCACTAGTGCCTGATTTTCACGTGGGCGACCTGTGATCTTTATTGTCTACTGTACGTATTACTGAAATTTAGTTATTTCGGATGTCTTCCATGTATATGTTTGTCACATTAGGTAAAAAAATAATTATATTATTATGACTTAGCCTTATCTGAAAAGGATTAAAATCCAATTGAGAAGCCACCATTGAAATTGAAATTCAATATAAACACAAAATCCATGTGAAATGGTTAGTTTATAAAAAAAAAAATTCTAAAGTTTGTCTATAATGTTACAATCTGCAGGTTGTGATAATTTTCATAGAAATATAACGCACACACTACTAAATTTACTAGCTAAAATTAAAATTTTCGCCCCAAGAAAATTTTTTGGTGACCAACAACTATTTTGATTGGCAAAAGATCTATTTTCATATTTTTAAAATTTTTTAAACAATGTTTAAATATGTATTTTTATATATTTTAATATCATATTAATTGCATTTCAAAAAATTCAGTAAATTTTAAAGAAAAAAAAAAGTTCTCACTTTAGGAAATAAATATAAATGTTTTTGTTTTCCTAATATAACAGAAGTTCTTGGCTAGCTAAGTGGTAAGGGCTTGGGAAATCAACTAAGGGTGCTTGAGTTCGAAACTTGGAAATGACAAGAAAAGATGGTCTAGTAGATACAAAGAAAAGATCACGCGTAATGGTTTTCCATCTCAGTTTTATGGTGGCGTGATCATTTTGAACTTTCAATCACGGTTATAGACCATGATCTAAAGTGACATACAATCACATCCAGAAAAGAGAAATGATCACACCCAAGAGAAACAATCATGGCTTATAACCATGATAAAAGAGAAACGATCATGCTTTTTGACTGTGATTGTTTCTCTCTTTCAATCACGGTTTATAACCGTGATAAAAGAGAGTGACTTACAATCACACCCAAATCCATCACGGTAGCAAGAGCGTGATAGAAAACTTATAATCACAGCAAATAGCTGTGATTTTTATGGTTTATTGTAGTAGTGCTGATGGATTTTATTCTTTGTCATTCTCACTATTGATCCCTCTTCTTTTCGGTGTTTGCGTTGCAGAAGTAGATGAAATACCTATACCAAAAGTTTCGTTTCCCGTCCGTATATAGGGAAGAGTTTAGGGCAAATTCTCATCGTGCATATTTAGAATGGTATGAGAAGTCCACCAACGAAAGAGAGAATGGTATGAGAATCAGTTTTCTTGTTGCTTGGGGTTGGGAGAAACATAATTTTGGATATGGAACTAGGCGCTGAATGTAAAGCTGGTTCGTGTGTGGGTTATATTTGGCGCAATAAGTTAAATATCTTTTGTAATTGTGGGTTATATTTTGCGCAATAGATCTTTTGTATATGATTGTTTTTAATGTAGCGTCTCTTTGCATGAACTTGAAATTCAATGGAAACAAGTGGTATTTTGGCATTAATCTTGACCCTTGTGTGATGCAAGACAACACCTATCACAATCCCATGATCTAAGCCGTTCATTTCGATCAAATGCATGCCAACATTTTAGTAACTACAAAATTTTCAGATGAATGACTAATGTTTCTAAACTTGTCACATTAACCTCTCTTAAATCAAACTAACACATTCGAGGGAAGTTAAATCATGGGACGACCATAGTTAGTAGTTAGAGAGGAAAGAATTCTCGTGGAGGTTTATTGGCAGTTGCATGTGATTTGAATTTCAAGTCTTTTTCTTGTTATAAAATTCATCATGGGTAACAAAATAGGAATCTGGAATAAATTGGTTAAACCAAACAAAATTGAATCATTAATATTTGGTTTGGATTGGATTGGTTTGGTTTGTACAATGTTCAAACCAAAATGTCCAATTTTGTTTGAAAAAATGCTTGAAATTGGACCAAGCCAAAACCTTTTTTTTTTTTTGTTGTCACAATGATAACTGTTGTTATTTATACGTCAGGAACGATACATCATACAGGAGACCCGTCCCTCAAAAGGGGACCAAGTAACCACAATGGTGGGGATTCAGTCCAAAGACTATACCCCGAACCAAGCAACCGAATCACCAGTCCTACGAACAAAAGAAAAGCCGCAGCATTGGAAATTTTTGCTTAAGGCTTGAATATCATGAATGATCATTTCCACCTCTTGATTGGTTGTAACCTGGCCATTGAGCATCTTCACCAGCAATTGAGCATCACTTTCCACGAAAATAGACCCCAAACCAAGTTGGAAGCCAAGATGAACACCTTGTCGAATTGCCAAAGCTTCAGCAACTGATGAACTTGCACACCACTGTGAAAAACCCATAGAAGCAGCAACAAAAAGACCTCTATAATCTCTAACCACAATACCATAGCCTCCTTTCCCCATGTCTTCCTTCCATGAACCGTCCATGTTAATCTTAAAGATCTCATCTGGAGGCCTAATCCATGAATTTGCAGCACCCTCCCCGGATGAATTTACACCCCTGATAGTTTAAACAATTACGAAGGTTGGATAATGTTTGATAAACAATTACGTAGGGGAAGACAAGCAATTGAGCCATTAATTTTGTCTAGAAGTTTTTAAACAAAAAAAATATGAGATAGACACAATATTACTTGTCTCTAATGTAATCGTATGCACAAACAAACAAATGATAAGGACTAAACTACCAAATAGCCCTTGGAAAGTTGGACTATTTATTTTCTGGACTAATAATTTATCGATCACAATCCCACCTTATTTTATAGGAAAATGACGGCTAAGGACTTGTTTAGATAATTAATACTCTCTAAGGATAAATTAAGAATATTTGTTAATACTGAAAATGCCCTTAGCGAATATTAATTATCTAAACACGTCCTGAGCCGTCATTTTCCCTTATTTTATCCCCCAATTAAACAGGCCCTATCCCAATACCCAACCGATCGACAGCCTTGCCACCATGCTCTGTTCATCTAACCCCATCCCCCTTCTATTTTGTTCAACTCGTTGATATATTATACATGAATAAAATAACATTTATGATTTGAATACGATTGTCTTATAAAAAAAATTCAAAGTTGTGCTAGCCTATAACAAATTAAGTTTATCAAAAAATCGCTATATTGCTCAAATGAAACACATATGGATACATTTCTCTTGAAGTTTATATTAAATTTATGTTGGACATGAAAAGATTAATATGTTTTTTTGTGTAAACAAAGGATTTCTGATAAACCTACTTTCTAATCACAAAAAATTCAATAACATAAAAGTAACTATAAATAGTCTATGTTTTTTTTATGAAACATTGAAACCACCTTTCTAAACCCCATATGGCCCTATTTGAAAAAGGTATTATGTCACAGGAGGCTACCATTACCGAAGCACTCATTGGACTTGCCACTTTTGAGTTTGAGCGATCCCATAAACGAATATTAAAATAGAAAATTAGAGGCCGGTCATATTTTTTAACTTCGTTTTTATTCCAATCTTAAATATTATTGTCAAACCTAGATAGGTTTTGTTATGTTGTATAATAACTTTTTTTACCCATGTGAAGTATGTGAAATTGTATATATGAATTATATATGTGAACAATGTGAATTGCGTATGACCTGAGGGGTATTTTTGTTCTAAACAATGGGCCAGGACTATATTGGGTCGTAGCGATAATATGTGTGGGGACTAATTTAGGCTCGAGCCTAATTTCAGGGCTGACCTATAAAACTCTATATAAAAATGCATTTAGAAGCAAATGTATCTGCAATCGTCCAATAAACATAAATTTTACAATATGCATGGTAGATGTGAAGCGAGAGAATAAATTCTTTACACCGCCAGTATAAATATTTGTCTTATTCAAATCAATTATATTGCGCTATATTGCAAAAACAGTGGTCTTAATTAATAAAATATGACGATGTGGCGCAATCTAATTGATTTAGAAGAAACAAATGTTTATATCGGCGGTGTAAAGAATCTTATCTCCCCGAATCAATTACATTACGTTGTATTACAAAACAGTGGTCTCAATTAATAAAATATGACGACGTGGGGTAATCTAATTGATTTGAAGGAAACAAATGTTTACACCGACAGTGTAAAGAATTTAATCTCATGTGAAGCTCATACACATAAGAAATTTGTGCACTTTTAGGAGTTGAGTTTTGTTCACTCTTTACATAAGAGGGTAAATATCACCTTCATTCTTATTAGTTGAAATGGTGCAGATCTCATCAAGTGATGTAATGATTATCTGAAAGTATATTATATGAATGAGACCAATCAATAATAAAAATAATAATATTTGCCATCTTTTAAGAAGGATAATCAAAATTGTACTCCACTTTACGCTTTAGGTGTGTTTGAAATATTTTGGTTGACGTGTGATCCGAAGAACCTTTATTGGGGAATTTATTATTATACCTTGGGAGGATGAAGGGAATCTTTCATGTGCAGCTCCCGCAGTCTTTCGGCGGACTGTCTTTCGGCTTTACTAGGAGTAGTAGGAGTAGCATATTATTTTTGTTGGCCGGAATGCCACGCGCCTAGTACTGTAGTACTACTTCTCATATGGCGTTGATGGCTTGAGCCGATAAGCCGCCGTTGAACTCAAGTGTTAGAAGACTTTGTTTTGGGGGTAATTATGCGTTACGGTTCCGCTAACGGGTGCATTATAGCACCTTTGAACATTGTAAGTTGTGTAGTATTTATGTACTCCCTCCGTCCCGATTTATTTGTCCCCTTTTTGATTTTTTGAGAGCTTTTGACCTCTCAAAGAATTGGCTATAATTTTCAATTCGTAATGTTTTTAATATGCAATATGAATCTTGTTTAATAGATCTCAATTAGTTTTATTATACAAAATCTTCAAAATCATAAAAAATATTATAAATTGTAAGATATAAGTATATTTTTGAAAGACACGTATTTCGACAATTGGACAAATAAATTGAGACGGAGGGAGTACTTTATTTATGCTTTGTTTGGTTTGTGTTTTAAAAAGTGTTTTGAAAAATAGTAGGGGTAATAAGTGGAGAGAGATAGAGAGAGAAATGTTGAAAGTATGGAGAATCTAGGGAGAATTTTTTGAAAAATTCTTTTTGAAAAGGAAAGAGAACAAGGCATTATTCACTTTCATCTTGCCAGGTGTTAATTAACCTTAGCTCTTTTCTGCCATCTTGGAAATGATGCACCAGACAGACATACTCCTGTTTGAGAGCTGCATGTATTAGCCAAATTTACCCTCTCCTTTTATGTGTACTTGTTTTTCTTTTTTGATTTTCATTTTCATTTGTTAATGATTTTCTTTTACTCCTAAACTCACCGCCACATCGGAATTCGGCAACTTTGTTTTGCTCTCTTTTTTCAATTATTTTTTAATTTATAATCATAGCCTTCATTTGATTAAATACCAGATAATGGGTCTATTTTGGCTAAATAATTTTTTAGAATAATTTTTTTTGCATTTGTTAGTTTCAAGTTAGTGTTTTGTGAATTATTAATTCGTCTCGACAAAATGAATCTAAAAGACAAAAGTTATGTTCAAGATTAAATTTTTTTCGAGTATAGTCAAATAATTCAAAATAGACTATTTTTAAATTATTCTTTCTTTATTCAAAAAACAATTAGTCTTGAATATAATTTTTTTCTTTTTTAATTTTTTTCGGCAAGACAAACCAATATTTCAAAAAAAATGCAAAAATAAAGACTAAAAAAAATAATCCTCCCGGATTATTTAGCCAAAACAAGCTTCGTTATTTGAGAAGTTGACGAAAAATAATTTGTACGAACATTTAGATATTACGAAACACCCCAATTATATGTACACCAATCTGTGTACTAAAAGTATACATTGGACTATTTGGGACCCACCTCAGGATTCCACACAAATTATTCAACCCGTTCAATTTGTTTTAAATACTTGTTATTGGTCCCTTCAAAAATCTGCTCAATCACATATCGGTAACAGCTTAATCAAATTATTCATTATTCAAAATTCCAAAACGAACAGGATCTGGGTCTCAACAAAATAATTCAAATCGCTCATTATTCTTAAACTACTACCTCCGTCCTAATTTAATTGTTCTTTTTTAAAGTTCGTATCACTTTTGAATTGATTATATTTTGTAATTTATAATATTTTATGTGATTTTAAAAATATTGTATAATAGAACTATAGCATGCCGAGCTCACTTGTTATTCCACCATGGACCACCTCTACTCCTCTGCCGTCGCCAGCCGCCGAAAGGGCAGCTTACCCACTCCATCTGGGCTCGGCCTGAGCCGAGGCACACCAGCCATCGGCTCTACTTTTACCTTGCGTCCGGCGACAGAAAGGGTTTACCCCAAGCTCGGCCACCATTTGGGGGCGGTTCCTGGGACTATGTCGTCTAGCCCAAATTTCCTTTAGGCTTGGTTTCCCTTCGAAGATTAGGCAACCAACGAGCTCTTCTGGGCCCACGTGCGAAGACGGTTGTGCCCTGGGATAATCATGAGCGCACATGGATCATGCCAGCTCACCCCCCAAACGGTTACCAGATCTGTTCAGTGACATCGCGGTGACGTCGCCTGGCCTGCGCAAGGCACGTGCTTGTGCTTGGAGAGCAAGTCAGGAAGACTCTATAAATATTAAGGAATAACGCCTCTGGAAAGGTACACACTCATACACGCGAATACCCACTCAAAACCCTAGTCTCTTCCCTTTCTTCCTGCACATACTTATCCTCTCGCCGGAGGGTCTTGCCGGGTAAGCCCTGGCCAGGTCTTAGTCGTGCGCTCACTGTGCAGGCTACGCGGAGAAGGCAAGGAAGCCACTGATCCAGCGGAGGAAGGACTCGAACCAGATATCACGAGTCACACAATTGGTGAACCCGACGTGAACCCTTCTCAGCTTCTGATCCAAACGGCTTAAACTCTCTTCCAAACCACCTTCCTCTAAAAAAGACAGTCAAAAACTCAACAGCGATGGGCGGAGATCCACCAAATATTTCCGTTTCGGGGGCCAAAGACGCCAGTGGAAATGCAATTCTTCCACCATTTTTCGAAAGGCACATGTCCGTCTCGCTCCCCCCTAACTCCGGGCTATCTCCGGCCGCGGACGACATAACAGTGGGTTACATCCGCCTTCAGCAACGACAAGACGACGAAAGGGATAATGAACTAGCGGCGCTAAAGGCGGAGGTGGCCCAGATAAAGCAACATTTGCAGGACGCAACCCCAGTCGCCTCCAGATCTACCGGAGGCGAACGACGGAAGCGAAGAAGCTCTCCTCCTCTACCTCCTCCACCTCCTCCCCCTCCACCACGGGACCACCCCAACGAGGCGGGCCACCACGTCTCTGTCAAAGACCGCCTTGGGTTTATGCCAGAGAAGGGAGACGCCAGGGAACTTATCCTCTACAAACGACCTACAACATCTGGAACGCACCGCTCGAGGTCCCACCACGAGCAAACCCGCACACGGGACACTGAATCTTTCACGAGCACGTACTCGACTGGTCGCGCAGAGTTTTCTCGCACAATGGCCTCACGCCGAAGCCGAGACTCTGTAGAGACCAGGCGCCACGTCTCTAAACGCCTCGAGGGGATCCCACTAGAAAACTTGGATAATGAAAATGACGTTCGGTGGAATGGCAAAGGCGTACGGATCGAAGGGACGGAGAACGGAAAAAAAACCTGTTACGACAAGGAGAAGTCCGTCGACCACCCCCATAGGAAAACGACGGACCTGCGGGACCAGCTTCGCAGCCGAGTACGCGAGAAAACCTCAGAAAGAGAAAAGCACCCAAAGAGGACGCGGACAGACGAGCTTGGCAAACCACCGCGTCCAGGATTTAAGCGGCAACTGAAGGACCTTGGTATCTCACCCTTCACCTCCCACATCATCAACACCATTGCCGAACCCAACTTCCACCTACCAAAATTCACGAAGTTCGACCCAAGCACCTGCGAAGCCTATACTCACCTGATTCACTTTCGCCAAACCATTGAGCTGTGCATTACGAAGGATGAAATCAAATGCAAAGTGTTCCCATCCAGCCTCGGCTCTCTTGGACTCTAGTGGTTCAACAAATTGCCCGCTGGATCCATACGGAACCTGGCCGACCTTGAACGCGCCTTCAACACTCGCTTTATCACCAGCAACAGAACAGCCAAGGAGCCTGAGTCCTTGTCCCAGATGAGGAAGCTTCCAAATGAAACACCCAGGCACTACACCGAGCGCTACTGGCAACTTTTCAATGAAATTTTCAGAATCGACGAATACTGGGCCGCGCGCACCTTCAAAAATGGGTTGGAATCTGGCAGTAAAATACTCGACGAGCTGGCTATTCGACCTCCGCACGGCATGGGAGAGTTGATGCGTGTCGTAGAACGATTTTGTGCCCTTGAAGAGTTCTACGCTGACCGAGCCGCTCAGGGGATCCCCTGTTCAACAACCTGCATGCCGACGACAGCTCCTCAGCTACAGACACCAATCGTAACTCAACAATCCCAGCCAAGGAAACACGTCAACAACATCAAAGAAGGGAAGAAACGCCAGTCAAAAGAGCACGACTACGTGGCCGAAACCACCCACTTCAAAGAACCCATCTGGTCCTTCCTAAAGGAAATCATGAGGCAACCATGGTTTGAATGGCCGCAAGGCAAGCTCGGCATGGACAACGGCCAAGCGGATCAGAACCTGAGGAAGAAGTGCTCATATCACAATGAACTCGGCCACTATACAACGGCATGTGCTCCGTACAAGGCGCTGTTGGAACGTTTGGCGGCCCAAGGCCATCTCGACCAATACATTGATCAAGCAAAAACACCCGCCCGCCCACCTGTCATAAATCCCAACCTCAATGAACCACGGCCGACGATACATGTCATCCACGGCCCAGTGACAAAAGAATCCGAGGGACACCTCCGAGCCGACCTCGATCGCGCCTCCACTTCTAAACAGATACTTGCGGTAAGACCCGGGTCAAAGCGCCCGCGCCCTGATGAAACGCCAAGTGGACCATAACTTTCACCAAGCGCGACCTTGAGTTCCTACAAACTCCACACTCCGATGCTCTCGTCGTTACCGTGCAAATCGGAGTCCACGATGTCAAGCGAATCCTCATCGACCAAGGAAGCTCGGCAGAGGTGATGTACTATGAAATGTTCAAAAAACTTGACCTCCCAGAGTTAGCCCTACAACCCGCCGAAGTCCCTCTCATCGGATTCAACGGAGCATCGGTTAGGCCACTCGGTCGAATCTTCCTCCCGATCGTCGCAGGTTCGAAAATGTTGACCGTTGAGTTCATCGTTGTCAACATGTCGAGCCCGTATAACTCAATTCTTGGTCGAGCCTGGCTTCATAACATGCAAGCAATCGCTTCGACCTACCACCAGGTTGTCTGCTTCATCGGCTCCAATGGACGACAGAAAGACCTGCGAGGTGACCAAGTAGCCTCCAAAAAGTGCTACGTCTCGGCAGTCCACAACTCCGCCAAAGCCAAAGAAGTACAATGGGTTGAAGTTCCCGACATGGCCGATTCTTCCTAATCAGCTCTTCCATCAGCGAGACTGACCGCAAAGAAATGTTCCAATACCTCAAGAAAAATATAGAAGTCTTTGCCTAGACCCCCAACGAAATGCCGGGGGTCGATCCCAATTTCATCAGTCACTCCCTCAACATCAAGAAAGACGCTAAACCGGTCATCCAGAAGGCACGACATTCTGCAGCCGAACACGCCGACGCCGTCAACGAAGAGGTCAAGCGTCTGCTGGAAGCCAATGCCATCCAAGAAGTACAATACTCAACATGGTTATCCAACACGGTGGTCGTAAAAAAAAAATGGCAAATGGCGAGTTTTCGTGGATTATATCAATCTCAACGACGCTTGTCCGAAGGATTGGTTCCCACTCTCGAAGATTGATCAACTTGTGGACGCGAAAGCAAGTCACGCTCGATTAAGCTTCCTCGACGCCTACCGTGGCTACCACCAAATTGCCATGGACCCCGACGACATGGAGAAAACTGCTTTCATTACACCATATGGCATCTTTTGCTACTGCGTCATGCCCTTTGGACTCAAGAATTCAGCCGCAACATTCAACCAAGCAATATTCAAGATGTTGAAAGAATAAATCGGTCATACCGTGGAAGCTTACATTGATGACCTGGTCATCAAAAGCAAGAAGGAATCCAACCACCTGCGAGACTTGGCCGAAGTTTTTGAAATTCTCAAACTACACAAGCTACGGCTGAATCCTGAAAAATGCGCATTCGGGGTAAGCGCGGAAAAATTCCTCGGATACCTAGTCACTCGAAGAGGCATTGAGGCCGACCCTAACCAAATAAAAGCAGTTAAAGATTTGCGCCCACCAAGGACAATCAAGGAAGTACAAAGGCTGACTGGAATGGCAGCGGTTTTGAACCGATTCATCAGCAAATCTTCAGACAAGTGCCACGCATTCTTCCATGCTTTGAAGGGAAAAAGCTGACGCAGCTTTGAGTGGACTTCGGATTGTGACGCTACCTTAGCCTAACTCAAAGAATACTTAAACTCAGCCCCACTAATGGTGAAACCCAAGGAGTTCGAAACTTTATATCTCTACCTCGCCGTGTCTGCCCACGCAACCAGTTCTGCACTCGTGCGACGGGATGGCGTCATTGACATGCCAATCTACTTCATAAGCAAAACGCTCCTTCCAGCTTAAACTCGCTACCTACCACTTGAAAAATTAGCCCTTGCTCTCGTATCCGCGGCTGGGAAACTCCTGCCCTACTTCCAATCACACCCCATCGTCGTCTTAACAGAACACCCCCTCAAAGCTCTCTTTCGGAAGGCAGACCTCTCCAACCGGGTATCAAAATGGGCTGTCGAACTTTCGAACTTCGACATCAACTTTGAGCCACGAACGGCAATTAAGGGCCAGGTGTTGGCCGACTTCATAGCAGAACTCACTCCAGCAGACACAGTGGCACTCAATGCTCCAACCCCACCAAACGTTGCCGAACGTAGCTCCGTGACCAAGCCATGGCACCTTTTTCAAGGCGAAACTTGGCAACTTAACATCGACGGGGCTTCCAACAGCAACGGAGCCAGAGCCGGGGTAGTCTTGGTCTCACCTTATGGAACACTTCATGAAAGCTCCCTCACCATCAACTTCCCAGCCACCAACAATGAAGCTGAATATGAAGCCCTCCTCGCTGTCTTATGCTCGGCCATCGCAATGAAAGTCGCCAACCTCATTTTCTACTGCGACTCTCAACTCATTGTTAACCAAGTACTCGGTGACTATGAAGCTCGGGACCCTCGAATGTTGAAATACCAAGCCACGACAGCTAAGCTCATCTCTCAGTTTCGCAATTTCAGCATCGAACAGATCAACCGCGAGCACAACGCATACGCAGACGCACTTGCAGGCCTTGCCTCAGCGGCCACAGCCTCAGAATTCAGAACCATCAACTTCATCAGCATTGACCGCCCGTCTTTTGAGCCCACTCAAGAGATACTCAATGTCGAACTCAGTCCCAACTGGATGGATGAGATCGTTGCACTCCTGAAGCATGACACCCTACCCATAAACAAGAAGGAAGCTTATCGTCTGAGAAACAAGGCCGCTTACTACTGGCTTTCTGAAAGCGGCCAACTATACAGGAAATCCATCTCCGGACCATACCTCCTCGTTGTCCACCCCACCCAAGTGCCTGAAATTTTGACTGAACTTCATTCAGGCAACTGCGGCTGCCACTCTGGCGGCCGCTCCCTTTGTCAACGTGCCATGAGCCAAGGTTACTTCTGGAAGAACATGAAGAAAGACTGCGAGGAAGTTGTCTGCAAATGCCGACCGTGCCAGCTGTTTTCACCTATCCCAAAACAGCCTGCCTAGAATATTTCCCCCATCTCTAGTCCCTGGCCCTTTGCCCAATGGGGGCTTGATATCGTGGGAAAGCTGCCAACGGCTCCTGGAGGCTACAAGTTTCTGATTACAGCAACGGACTACTTCTCCAAATGGGTTGAAGCTGAACCCCTCACAACGACAACTGAGGCTGATGTGCAAAGATTCGTATGGCGAAACATTGTTACCAGGTTCGGCGTCCCATACGCCATCGTCTCTGATAACGGAACTCAGTTCGTCGGCAAGGACCTCACCAACCTTTGTGCCGAGTTTGGGATACATTTCTTCAACTCAACACCAGCCTACCCCCAGGGAAATGGCCAGGCAGAGGCCACAAACAAAACCGTCTACGCCGGCATCAAGCGTCGGCTAAACTCAAAAAGAGGAAAATGGGCTGAAGAATTGCCACGCATTCTATGGGCCTACCGGTCTACACCAAGGCGTTCAACGGGCCAGACACCATTTTCAATGGCATTCGGTATGGAAGCCGTGATCCCATTGGAGTCAAAATTTCCAACTCTCAGAACAGAAACATTTGACCCCAAAACAAACGACGACGCTATGGCACAAGAGCTAATTTTGGCAGAAGAGAAGCGTGATGACGCCCGCCTGTACCTTGCTGAATACCAGCAGCAGGTGGCCAAGGGATACAATCGCAGTGTGCGAGTCAAAAGGTTCAAGCCAGACGATTTGGTTTGGAGAAAAGTTGTGCAAGCCAGCAAGAAAACAAAATTCAAGCCCAACTGGGAGGGACCTTTTCGTATCGTCAAGACTGCTGGTGAAGGTGCCTACGTGCTAGAGGACATGAATGGAAAAATTCTAACTAACCCATGGAATGCACAGAACCTCAAGAAGGCATACATGTAGTCGAAATCCCGGCAGTGTGCCTCATGTTCGGCCACTACCTATCCTATTTTTCTTTATTGGCTTTGGCCTAAGTCTTTACATTTTAACCTGTACTTCATTTTTGTGGAGTCAAAGAAATTTTATCTACCAGCTGTCATTTGCAAATTCCAAATTCCTTTTCCTTACTTTACATTTTACCTCAGCTTACTTGGCCAACCACAAACGTTGACCTCGGTCACACCCATAAACGGCTCCTACTCCTCTGCTTCGGCCACTATTACTGCTCAAAGAAGCAAAACGGACATCAGGTCTACCAAGCCCAAAGACACAATATGGTTGGAATTTGGGCTCACGTATGGCTTAGCAAGACATTATGGTCAGCTACAGCCCGGTTATACTCACGCTCTGGTGAGCAAACCACCCACAAGCGTTAAACACTTCATCACCTCGGCTAGGGGCTGACAACTTTGCCGAGCCCCAAACCACGGGTGAGAGCCCTCAACAAACTTTTGGCGGCTAACCTTAGCATCAATCACTAAACTAGCAAAATGCCCGAAGAACAACACCACGCTTGGTAAACTCTCTCCGTTCTACTACTCTACTTTGGTCCAGGCTCGACAATACCTACAACTAGCAACTTCAACAATTGGACAAACATTCCTACCACTAAACCAAACCCAAACCAAAGTGGGGGCTATGGATAACTACAAATTCAAACAAAGCGTTGCAAAAAGATAAGTCATTCATTTAAAAAGACCATACATTCATGCTCGGAAAAATGTTCAAAGCTAGCCTTCATTACATCTGGAACGGCAAAATCCAAACTCGGATCCGTCCAGTCCAACAAAAAGTTCAAAATAAAAGGAAGACAAAAAAATTAACAAGTACGAGAACTTCAGCCTCAGCTACAGCAGCCTTCTCAATATTGGCATTGGCCCCAGCAACAGCGGCGTTAACTTCAGCATCGGCCTCAGCGTTCCTATCAACGTTCATTGGCTCACGATCGGCATCCTCGGCAACCCTGAGGTCGACATCCCCAGAAGCCTTGTCACAATCCTTACCATTTTTTATCCCACCAATGCTACCCCCGGCGATAGCGTCGGCATCGACTTCTGTGAGGTCTTCAATGTCATCCTCGCTCTCGGGAAATTCCTCTAGCGGGAGAGGTGCACACTCCTCTTCAGTATATGGGAGGACGAGCTCGAGAGCTACAGGAGCTGGAATTGACTTCGTCAAATTCATATCAGCCTCCAGCTGCATAACTCCACAAGCGGCTTTCACGCCGTCCTTGTATTCCGTTCGGTAGGCGATGGGGACCCTCATCCTGGTGGCATCATTTACCATGGACCGAGCCTTCCACATGTTCTCGGCCCCAGCTCGATCAAAGCCAGCCTGATAAGCTGCCCCATCAACCTCTTTCATCTTTCTCTTCTCCCTCCTCAGAACTTTGGCCACTTCGCGCTCGGCCTTCTTCATTTTCTCCTCCATCTCATCTCTTTCCTTTTCTAGCTCGGCGACCTGCGCTTTCGCCATCTTCAGACTTCCCTTATAGCTTCTCACCTTCTCTCGCTCGACCTTCAAGTCCTCCTGAAAGCGAGCGCGCTCGGCGAGAACGAGCTCAGCATCTTTTGATGAGCGGAGCAAGGCCTGTCCAGCTTGATAAACAAAGAGAATGTCGGCGTGGAAATACTCAAGGATAAAAATGATGGCGAAGGGCTAGGGTCGGATCATACCTGAACAAGGTAAGCACCGGCATGAATCAAGCTCTGCTGGAGGCCCTCAGGAATTTTTTACATGTCCTTCGGCAATGCTAGACCTTAGAGAATGGCAATGGCCAGCCCAGGTTCAACTTTGACAGAGTCCTCCACCGTGACGACTTTGCCTTCGGCCAACGCGTAGGACGGAGCGAACTCCTGAGCGACGACATGGCCAGCCGAGCCTAGAGGTTGTTCGGCTGCCTTTGAGCCACCAGCGGCTGACGACTCGATCTTCTCCTGCTCGCCAGGGTGAGAACTCAGCGGCTTGGTCGGGAAAAAGTTATGGGTGACTTTTTACCTCTTTTTAGCAGGCTCGGCAAGCCCAGGCTCCTGACGGACCGCTTTGCCATCCCTTATATTGACACGGACAACGTTCCGTCGGCCCATTTTACTGGTATGATCGGGCACAAGTGTTTGAAGTGGAACGTTAATACCCGGGAGCTCGGCTTGCTGACTCTCTCCGAACCAAAACTCGACCGGCTTTCTAAACGTCGGCAACTTGACTCTCGGCTGCTTGCTGCCTCCTAACAGCTCGACCTTCTTCCCTCGGCTCTGATCTTCTTTGCTCGGCCCGGTTTCCTTTCCCCTCCTCTTCAGCTTTCCCTTGTAAGACGGTTCGTAGCCAAGCAGCGTCGGCGCGTCTCTACAAGCTTGAGACAGAAGGGTGTCAATGTGCGCCTCAACAGATAAAGATTGCTGAGTCTTTGTTATGGCCCAATGATCTGCAGGAGGAATCAACTATTAAGACAAGAAATTCACATGTATTGCCAAAAGTTGACGTCGGCAAAAGCAAAAGGAGCATGACTACCTCGAAAGTCTTTTATCTTCGGCACCATGTACTTACGTACGGTTTGGTCGCCGAATTCGTTATTCCCCCTCACTTCCACATAAAGATTGGCCCATTTATCAGTGTCGGGCAATCCGTCTACCAAGGGCACCTTGTCTCTATGGGTGGACAGGTACCGACACCCGATCTAGCCGTGCTTGGACATTATATAAGTATGAAAGAGGTCGGCGACCGTGAACTCTAAATTATGAAACTCTTTCAACTTGATCACAGACATCACTATCCTATAACCATTGATAGCAAAAAAATGGGGGACAAGACTAAACCGAGCCAGCAGCTCTCTCAAAAATGGGTGAAAAGGGAACCGCAGCCCAGCTTCACAGATGGCCATTAAAGGAACTGTGATATGCTCGGGACGTTGCTCCCTCTGGTCCTGGATCTGGTTGCTGGGCACCTGACTGACAACTACATCGTCGGGAATACTGTATTCTCGGCAAAAATTTTGGTACTCCCTAGGGTCTCCGCTGAAGAAATGGGCGTGAGGGCAAACTTGGCCCTTCTCATAGAGGTTGGCGACCCCTCTACCCTCGGATTGGGACTCACTGTGCCCAGAACGAACAGAGGAGGGGGCGTCGGCCTGAGGGATGAATCTGGATTCAGCCTCTGGCCCCAGGTAAGGCTCGGCCTCAGAGTGCGTTGATGTTGTGAACAATATCTCAGGCTCGGTATCAAATTCATTGGCACTGTACTCAAAGACACCTTCGGCATTTGACTCATTAGAGTCAGTAGACATGTTTGAGGCGATGGACGATATCTGGTGTCGGCGACTGTGTTTTTCCAACGACTCGCGGAAAACCGAGTCTCTAGAATCTTCCCCCGAGCTTTCAGAGTCGGAAGAAATGACTATGATTGGATGAGCCAGACCTATCAACACGAACGAAAATGATGAGAAACCTTATCGTCGGCGACGGATGAGGATCTTTTTACGCTCGGCTACCCTACTGGGCCACCCAATCTTCGTCCTATGGGGATTCAAGCTCGGGAGAATTTAAAGCTCTTGCCGTGAGGCTCGGCGTCGGCCAAGCCCAGTCAACAACCAAATTGGGGCTTGGAAGAACAGGATGAAGGAGAAGATGAGCAGTAATTCATCTCAACCCTCATACTGTTCACACAGAACAGGAAACGTCCCAAGAAACCCAGAATGACACGAGGGAAAGGTGCAAAAACTGTAGAAAAATAAGAAGAAGCAAGGTTCGAACATATACCTGGAATTTTTTGCAAGAGTTGGTGCTGAATCCTCTGAGAATCAAGACTGGAAGATGAACGAGCGTAGAACGGAGCTCTGGCAATGGAGGTTTAGAGAGAGAAAGTAATCGTGGCTTCTCTCTCTACCCCCAGCCCTTTATATAGAAGTAGGGTTTGGGAATTCAAGTTTCCCGCCCAAATTATTGCACCGCCGAACCTACAGCCATTGAACACCTGACGCGTGGCCTGATGAGACGGCTTAGCAGAACCCTATGCGTGCCGACTGTCCCCCTGTCAGCCGTACCCAACGAGAGATGGACACCTGGCACGCCTTCATCGGTCCATGTCACGACGGTTTGTTGAAAAAGGTTTGGGCTCGGCCAGGTTATATCCAACAACCGTGATCCATGCTAGGCGTTAAGAAGACTCAGCCAAAGTTTAAACATCAATCCCAACCGTGCACTCAGCGACGGCTGAGATTGAGGGGCTATTGTAGCAGGCCGAGCTCACTTGTTATTCCACCATGGACCACCTCTACTCCTCTGTCGTCGCCAGCCCCGCCGAAAGGGCAGCTTACCCACTCCATCTGGGCTCGGCCTGAGCCGAGGCACACCAGCCATCGGCTCTGCTTTTACCTTGCGTCCGGCGGCGGAAAGGGTTTACCCCAAGCTCGGCCACCATTTGGGGGCGGTTCCGGGGACTATGTCGCCTAGCTCGAATTTCCTTTGGGCTCGATTTCCCTTCGAAGATTAGGCAACCAACGAGTTCTTCTGGGCTCGGCCACCCGCGCGGCCACGTGGTCACCCACATGCGAAGACAGTTGTGCCCTGAGATAATCATGAGCGCACATGGATCATGCCAGCTCATCCCCAAAAATGGTTACCAAATCTGTTCAGTGACATCGCAGTGACGTCGCCTGGCCCTTGCAAGGCACGTGCTTGTTCTTGGAGAGCAAGTTAGGAAGACTCTATAAATATTGAGGAATAACGCCCCTGGAAAGGTACAAACTCATACACGCGAATACCCACTCAAAACCCTAGTCTCTTCCCTTTCTTCCTACACATACTTATCCTCTCGCCCGAGGGCCTTACTGGGCAACCCCCGGCCAGGTCTTAGTCGTGCGTTCACTGTGCAGGCTACGCGGAGAAGGCAATGAAGCCACTGATCCAGCGGAGGAAGGACTCGAACCAGATATCACGAGCCACACAAGAACAAATCGAGATCTATCAAATAAGATTCATATTGGATATAAAATTTATTACCAATTTAAAAATGTAATTAATTTTTTATCCGGTTAGAATAGAACTGAGACAAGTAAATTAGGATGGAAAGAGTATACTATAATGAATTCCTGCAAAAAAAAATAGTTCAATTCAATATGGTAAGGGCTTTTAATCAATAGTTTTTCAACACCAGAAAAAAGGTTTTGAAGAATTCTCAGTACAATGGTGAAAAGAAAATAAACTGCGAAGGCGACGAAATGGAGGAAAAAAGACCCGCCAGTTGTTTAATGGTAATTTTGTTATTACTAAGAAAACTAAGGACATATTCGTAAAATATCATTAAAGTGCATTGTTAGATGTGGACTTTGCATTGGGAAGAAACTAAAGCTGCCTAGAAAGGGCCCACATAACAAGTGCCATAAGCACCCCTTAGCATTTGCCTATGTGTTAAAGACTTGTAAGAGCCATTTATAAAATGAAAAATTGGTGGGAGGTCCACTATAGCATGTTTGTAACCCACTAAGTCTACTTTTAAATTTCATAACCCCTCTAGTCCACTAATATAGTTATATAACCTAATAACTTCAATTTGCTTAAAAAGAGATATTTTTCAAGACCAAAAAACGCTCCTATATAAAATATAAAGAGAGAAACCCTAGATCACAACAGATCTGAGCCTCCTCTCTCTCTCTCCTCCCCTCCCCTGGTGAACCGTTTGCCTCCAAATTCACTCATCGAGAGTGTATTGCCCCCAAATTCTGGGTACGTTAATATGACTTTTTATTACAAAAATAAGTGAGTCTGGCTCATTATTACATTACAAAGTCCTACAAGAGTACTTTTAGACAAACAAGGAGGGAACTAGGGTTCCTAACTACTGCTCCGCTTCTTCCTCCATCCAAGCTAGCTCTTCGGCTCCAAAGGCCTCCAAGGTGTAAAGTTCACCATATTCACCTATGAGGTTTGACATATTATACCGGCGTCATCACCAATATAATATGTCAGAGTTACCAAAAAGGCAACACCGTGAGCTACAACACTCAATAGAATAACTCAAACCCTCTAACCCTTAACTTACAAACAATACATCATAAAATCAACAATTTCCACATAATGCATGCTTATCTAACCAAATTAACCAACAATGACACATCCGCATTCGAAAATCAATCAACGTTGGTGTCCAAAATTTGTGAGTTTCTCCTACGCGACATCTCATAAACCGTGTCTCGTTTTCCTCATTTCATAACCCATATTTTAAAAATCCATTTTTAACACACCCAACCTCGGTTCCGCCGTTCCGGGATCCAGAGTATCCTCACAATGGTTCCGCCGCACCGGGTTCCCATTGGCACACTTGGCATTGGCTTCTCTCCGCAGATAACCAAGTCACACACCCAACCTCGATTCCGCCGTCCGGGGTTCCCATTGGCACACAAAACACACACCACACAACGGGCTACCACGTCCGGCCATATTGCGATTTTCAAAACATTTCACTTTTCAAAAACACGCCTTTTCATAAACCACACCCTAGGTGCCATGTTTCTAACTTTCTCGATTTTCGTGTCTCGTTCTCATGCATTGACTCCGCGGTAGGACTTCACATGTAATCATAAATCATTCATTGAAAACTTAGAACTAAACTAACAAGATCATCCAACTCAATATTATACCACAAGTAATGCAAGCAATTTACGTAAGCATGCTCATAACCCTTTTTAAAGATCAAATTCTGAATACTTCCGTTCAAGCGATAATATTCCAATATTTCGAAAACCGTTCTATCTTACTCCATGG
The DNA here is from genome assembly GCA_019656835.1 of Rhododendron ovatum. Classification (NCBI taxonomy): domain Eukaryota; kingdom Viridiplantae; phylum Streptophyta; class Magnoliopsida; order Ericales; family Ericaceae; genus Rhododendron; species Rhododendron ovatum. The sequence goes on along the minus strand of CM033794.1, from coordinate 22,833,973 downwards.
AAAATTCTAAACAAAATGTTTATTCGAAATTAAAAGTTGATTATTCCAACATACTCAAACTTCCATTTAGTGAAAATAAGTTTGTAAACTATCATGCATTTCAAACGTCATAACCTTATCTACTTTAATGAAAACGATTAAGAAAATTATACTTTGAACTTACGGACATTTCTACTTTTCAACATACGATTCTATACTATACGTAGAGTAAGTGGACTAGGGTTTCTACTTATACTTAGGGATAGGGAATAAGATTATTCTACCTTACTTCTTGGCGGTATGGCAGCTACGAAAAGTACGTCGGTGATCGGGCGGAGTAACTTCCTACGGAATGCTTACGGTAGCTTCGAAAGAGAAAGGTTTCTCTCGAAACTTGATCTTGACTAAACTACTTGAATTTTTTGGATCGAAAAGGGGTTTTAGGATGAGTTTCTTGAAGAATTTAGGAAGAACTTCAAGAATGCTCAAGAACAAGAAGAACAAAGTAAGAACACTAATCTTCTTCTAGAAAAAGAAGTTGCTAGGTGAAGATGTGAGTTGAATGCTTGGACAAGGGTGCTATTTATAGTAAAAGTCTTGGCTATTACCCAAGGGATAAAATTTTTCCTAGCAATTATTGTCCAATGGGTAAAGATTTTTCCTATTAAACTATTCAATTAAAACACATGTGTACTTTGGAATAAATTAAGTATACATATTAACTCCAAGTACACAAATATATATATATATATATATATATATATATATATTAGTATGTACCATGCAATCTATGAAGATTTCCAAATCCAATAAAAAATTATAAGATCAAAATTTCCTATTAAACTAATACAATTTAGCACATGTCTCCTATAAAAATAATAGATTTTGTACCAAGAGAATCCTAGGGTATTAAGTCTATAAAGTACATATATATATATATATTAGTATATAAACACATGGAAATCTAAAAAATGATTTGTTTAATAACCCTTGTACTTATTGGAAAGATTAACTCTATTATCCAAGGAGTAATAATTTTTCTAGCGGTTATTGACCAAAGGATAAAAGAGTGAGGTACTTTATACATTAAAATAATACCATGTCCTTTAAGCATGTGGATATATATATCTATATATAATTGTATATATGTACCTAACAAATCTAACTTAGATATTTTAATGAAAATCCTATTGTCCAATGGATAAAAGTTTTTCTAACTTTTATCGTCCAATGGGTAAAGATTAAAGGTCCAAAGGATTCCACTAGGGTTTGAAAGGTTCAAAAGGTTCAAGGAGGTTCAAAAAGGCTCATCTAGGGTTAGGAGAAACTAACTAGATGGATTAGTAGTTAGGTCTCTCTAACTAATTGGTTAGAAGCTAACTATACTAGCCAAGAGATATAATCTAAGTATGACAGATTAACAGAGTTAACAAGAAATTATAAAGCCATCCAAGAGAAATTCAAAAATTTTGAATAAACAACGAGATTTTTAACTAAAAATCGGAGTTGTTACAGAGAGGCTCCTCAAGACCTCATCATATCAAGGTATTTTCTCGGCTACCAAACAGAAAGAATGAGAAACAGGTGAAAGCTTCCCTTTCTTCCTCTTCCTATTGTATTTTCTCAGCTACGTACCAAATAGAAAACTAATTGGATGTTCTTTGTTTTTTTTTTCTTCCTTGATTGGCAGTAACTACAGTGGCTTCTGGCACCAAGGCTTTAATATTTCTGGGTTTGGAAGGAGATGATTTGAAGAACCCAAATCAACCTTCTGTTTCCCCATACATCCAGCAGGTACGGTGTTTTTCTATCTTTTGTTTATGAAGAGTCTCGGAACACAACTTCTGGACATAATTGTGTACGAGCCCTCGTGCATTAAACTGCTCTAGATGTAGTTATAGTCTATTTCTTGCACTAATCTTGAACGAATTTGGATTTTCGACTTGTTATGTGTGGAATTTGTGGTTTTAGTCAATTATATAACGTTATTCTGCTTTTTCATAACGTGCTTTAAAGTTGATTTGTCTAAAGTATTAAAAAGATTGATCCGGTCTTTTATTTGTTTTACTGGAGAGAAATCTGGAGTAGTGAAAATAAAAAATATATAATATTATAAGAATGTTGATCCGGTCTTTTGTTTGTCCCTTGTCCAGTTATTATCAGATTTTGAGGTTTTTGAATAAATACATAAGGTTATATGTGTGTTTTTCCTAGGGTTAGAGATCTAAATTTTTTGAATAAATATATAAGGTTATGTTTGTACTTTTCAATAAGTGAGTTTCATCAATTACTTATTGATTTGGTCCGCACAACGGCCTTTCTGACTTGCTTCTGATATATTTGAAGTTTTTTGAATAAAATATAAGGTTATATGTGTGCTTTTTGTGTCATACAAAAAATATATTTTTGTGTGTTTTTGTTGTTATTTAATGTCACTTTTTTAAAACATTCTCAGTTAGAGAGATATATAATAACATATAACATTATATTGTTATATATAACATTCTAGATTAAAAATATTCTACATTATTTAATAAAGAGAACATATGGTTATATGAGAATATTTGTGACCATATATACATACATATATATATATATATGAGCTTGTATTGACATAAAAAAATTATTTTAATTTGCATAGAGAAAATATAACATTGTATATGAGTTTTTGTCCTGGCCCCTCAAAAGCACATGTGGATATATCCATATATTATCAGAAGCAAGTCGAAGAGGGCGCTGCGCAGACCAATTCAATAAGTGATGGACAACGGAGTATATAACATTTTATGTGAACTTCTGTCATGTGTAATATGTGTTTTTCCTAAGGTTAGACATATAATATTATATCTCATTTTTTAGATATATTAATGTTGTTTATGTTGTTTTGAATATGTATATATGTAGATATAGAGGTTATGGGAATGCTATTCGAAAGCAGAAAATCAAAAATTTGAAGGATCCGATGAAGGTTTTGATGAAGAAACGGTGAAAAAATGAAGCTCGACCCCCTGTGGCCTCATCGACGTTCAACTTGAGATTCAAGGCGCGACTAGAAACAAGGATAATGGTGGCATGATTTGTGAACATATAATGTTGTTTTTTGAGATATATAATATTGTTGGAAAGATATGATGTTATTTTGAGAACATATAATTTTATGTCATAATTTTTTAGACTTAGAGCTACAGAAGCTCAGATATAATGTTATATATTCTATTTTTTTGTGAGATTTAGAACTAGAGAAACTCACATATAATGTTAGATGTTCTGGTCTATATTTTTTGTGAGATTCAGAGCTGCAGAAGCTCAAATATAATGTTATATGTTCTTTTTTTTTTGTGCAATATTTAGTTATTCAAAAACTCACATATAATGTTATATTTTTTGTATGGACCAGCATATAACGTTAAAGTCTAAAAACAAGAAAAATCAAAAAGAAATGTTACATGTTAGAAAATTTTTGCCACATATAATGTTATATGTTAGGAAATTTTTATTACTTATATAACGTTAAAAGATCAATACAAGAAAAATAGGAAAAAACAAAAAGAGAAATTTGTCACATATATAACGTTAAATGTTAAGTGTAGCGGGTTCAATAAAAAAATCGAGAAAAATGAAAAATTATGTTTTTTGTTACACATATAACGTTATATGTGTCGTGATGGCAGAGGCGACGATGGTGGCGGTGACGGTGGCAGCGGCGGCGGCCGCCGTGGTGGTGGTGCCGGCGTCTTGATTGCGACAAAAACGAAAAAAATGGAAAAAATACATTTTTGTATTAGCCAAACAAGGCCTTTGTTTTTTAGGTGGGGTATTTTTGTCATTAAAATTATTAGTGGACTTAGTGGGTTATGAAATTTAGAAGTAAACTAGATGGGTTTGGAAACTGCTATAGTGGATTTATGCAAAATTCTCCCTTTATAAAACTAGATTGGAATGAAAAAGGGAATGATAATTTAAGAAAAACGGGGGGGGGGGGGGGGGGGGGGGGGGATTTAAACCCCCTTCAACTAACACCCATTTTCGGGTTGCCCCCCTAAAGTATAAACTCTGACACTTAACCCCCTCAAAGTTCGTGGATCCAAAATAGAGTGAACCATGTTAACGGAAAATTGGCATTTACCTTTTTATCCTTCAACCATTGCCAACTGTGGGCTCCCCCGCTTGGCGTTCCCGAAGAATCGCCACCCGGATTTTTAAGATGAATGATCCGAGAAACCGAGAGTTTGTTTTGAAAAGAAAGGCTTTTAGCCTATCGAAAACGTTGAGATTTTGGGTTCAGGAGCCACATTACGAATAGAGAAGATTTTATTGGAAAACGCACCCCACTCGCCCGGCAAAACCGGTCTCTACTAAACTTTTTTTTTTAAAAGGGTGAAAATTTCGTACATCTTTCGAAAAATGGAACTCTTTAATAAACAAAGGGGGAGGGGCATGAGAAGATATATCATGTTAACGTGCACGTGGTGTTGTCTGTAAGAAAATGATAAGAGTATGATTGTCACGCCCTCGATTTTAAACATAATAATAAATGAATTTCCATAATAAAAATCTCACAAATATCCGTACCATAACCCCAAAAGGATCTAGCAAGCCCATTTCCATAAATTACACCTCAACGTCCAAATGTTTACAAAAGTACATCATCGGCTCAACGGCCCCAAATTCAACAAAAGCATCAAGTGTTCAAAAGTTAGAGTTTACAACATTCTTAAGACATAAATAATGCCAAATGAGCCCATTTCCATAAATTACACCTCAACGTCCAAATGTTTACAAAAGTACATCATCGACTGAACGGCCCCAAATTCAACAAAAGCATCAAGTGTTCAAAAGTTAGAGTTTACAACATTCTTAAGACATAAATAATGCCAAATGAAGTTACAAATACATCTCTCAAGAGATTTACAAAGATGACTAAGTAACTTTTTCAATGTTAGCTTCCAAAAGAGTGTCCACATCCATGCACTCCAAATATGAACTACTGCCCGGGATTAGTACCTGAAATTGATGTAAGAATTGAGCTACACTAGCCCAGTAGAAAGCTCTAATCTAACAATGTATGCAGATGAAAAGCAGGGACGGTCACGAGATGAACAAGGGCAACAATAGTAATCCAATCCAATCTTTCATTTTCAAAACCAATCATGTGTCTTACTGAACGAACTTTGAAAACCCCATACGTCAAATGTGTCTCGTACATGTGTCATGAGCCGAAGCTCTTATTGGGCCAATTAAAGGACCCCAATGTCCTCTGTTAGGCTCTTTACCCCTTCGGGATGTCCTGAAGTATCAAATACGAGCATATAGCTCATGCCAGGCCAATTAAAGGACCCGATGTCCTCTGCCAAGCTCTTTACCCATTCGGGATATCCTAAAATGTTCTCATCATGTCCACAAGTTTCAAAATCCTTTTATCAACGCGTTTATCTCTTTCAAATCCAACAATGATTTATAAAATGATTTTCATGAAATCAAGTTCAAATGAACATTATGGCTATGGGAACGTTCGTCAAAGTCATTAGGTATGACTAATCAAGTTTAGGAATCATTCAGGAGGTATTAGAATGGGTTGGAAGTGATTGAAAACCAAAACGGTGAAGTACGAATCAAAACAGCAAAAGTTGGAGATAAGCAACAGGCATTGATACCAAGGAAAAAGGTATCGATACCTTTGGACTAAAAGTCTTCCAGACACAAGGGTATCGATAACAGTGCCTAAAGATATCGATAACAATAGGTTTTTCTGGGTTTTGGAGTTCAAAGGTATCGATACCTATGCAAATGGTATCGATAACAATGGATTTTCTGGGCGTTGGAACATGGTGTTATCGATAACAAAGAAAATGTTATCGATAACAAAGAAAATGTTATCGATAACAATGGCCTTCGAGCAGATTTTTAACAGATTCTCATGGGTTTTTCTGCAACAACAACAACAACAACAATCAATGGCACAAATCAAGCACCAAGAAATAGATCATAAACATATATTGTAAGTTAGAACTCTATACCTCAAAGATTAAAGACCAAAACCAAATGATTTTCAAGCCCTAGCTTCAAAACTTGAAACCGAATGGAATACGTCTCCACCGAGCTCAAACCAACGCAATACGAACTGCAATACACGAGGGAATGAAGGATTGGAGGTTGGGTTTTGTGGGTTTGAGGTGATTTGGTGGGAAAATGGGTGGGAATGAGTGAGAGAGGGAGAGACTGAGAGAAGAGGAGGAGAGCCGAGAGATGGCGAGAAGGGAAAAATGAATTCCCTGCCTCTCACCCCACACACTTATATGCACACCTCACACATTTACCCCTTAAATGCAACATTTTATCACATTAGCCCCAATTCTCAATAACTCAAATCAATTTCCTCCTTTTATTTCTAATAAAACATTTAAATAGATTTTATAAATTTACGGGTCTTTACAATGATGCTATGAAATAAAATAACTAATCAGTGAACTGTTCAAATCAGGCCCATTACTGCACGGTTTACCATAATGCCGCGCACGACCTTATGGTATACCGTGCGGTTTATTTGCTCTGCTATCAAACTATCATCAGTACCCAAAACAACGCTCAGTGTATTACACATCCCGTGTGGTGTTCCTTAAAGATATCAGAAGATTCACAACTACCTACCCATCCTGGGAACAACACCATTTCTTCAAGCCATGGAGATAAAACAATTTTCGGTGCATTCAATCACTCGATGTAATCAAGAAAACCTCGCTTTAGAAGTGAAACATGGCTTGTAGATATGGTCTTGTTCTAAAAGTACTGATGACAGTATCTTAGCAACACAAACAAACCTGATGAAGAATAGTCATGATCCAGACAGCTTAAACAATTAATCAGTAGATAAAAGACCGCGCATCTGAGTATACTATGCCGTGCGATGCATAAGAACGCCGCACGGCATGGTATACCCAATATAGTGGCCACTTTAGTTTTTGAAAATAGCTTTTAAGTCAGTCTTTAACCCAAAGGGGCTTAAGTTTGACTATGGAAAAAGTCCCCTCAGGGCCAGGACATGGCCTAGCCCAAGGAAACTTGATTTTTAACTTTGATCTTGAGCTTGAATGAGGATGGATGACAATGGATAAGTGTTTGACAAGATCGTGTGAGAAAGGATAAGTATACGTGTGAGTAGTTGTGTTTTTTTTCTAGGTACGGCTTTAAAGTAGGTAAGAGAATAACTTTGATGGTGAGGAGAAAAATGGAGCATTTTGAGAAGGAAAATGCCTAGAGAATGTCCTTTTAGGACAACACTTTCTTAAGGGTTGGGAATGGAAAGGGGATGTAAAGGCCGGAAAAGAGAGAAAGATTGGGGAGCCAAAGACCCTTTTCTCTTGAGTGGAGGGGTGTATTTATAGGCAAAAGCCAAGGATTTTGAATTCAAATGAGGGAGGTGCTTTCTCGGCGGGCTAGAGGTGCTTTTTCAGCTAAGCCATTTTGTAGCTATGGGTCAAACGGGCATGGCCGACAACTTTCTGAGCCAGTCGAAACTTTTTCCTAAAATGTCGTGCGGTTAATCTCATGACCTCATGCGATGTAATAGGTTTTATTATGCCGTGCGGTGTAGAAGTGTTCCGTGCGGTATTCTAGGTCCAATCCAGGGCTTTTTGGGCTTATCTGGGTTTTTTGGCTTTCAGATTTGTCTGGGCTCTTGTTTGTCTGGGCTTTTGGTTTGTCTGGCCTTTTAGGTTAAGGAAGCCCTTTATTTAAGCTTTCAAAGGTATTGTTTCTTTTATTTCATCATCGGGGCGTTTAAAGAACCTCCGAGGTCCGGATTGGGGTGTCTACAGTATTTCCTCTTTAACGAAACTTGAAAACCATTGGTTGGTGCGAGTGACGCTTAAAGAATAGGCATCCCAATCCATTGCTCTAAAGCCCTTGAACGGAGACAAAAATGTATGAACACCAAAATGTGAGCAAACGATGATGGCGGTCGGACTCGTGGAGCTACCTACGTTCCTCATTTGTGGGGATCAGACCAACGTAGTTCAATTGGGATAATGCGAGTAAAGAAACAAGTCCTGGAGGACAATTATCAAAATCATGCACTAAGCTTGAAAAGATTGAGTGCCTGTAGTGCCAAGTGTCGAAAAATTCGTGAGACGAGAGACGAGCGAGACAAGTCCTCAGGGAACTAAAATTTGAGACAAGCCCTCGGAGGACTAAAATTCGAGACAACCCCTCTGGGGACTAAAATTTAAGGCAAGTCCTTGGGGGACTAAAATTCGAGACGAGCCCTCTAGGGACTAAAATTCGAGGCGGATCCTCGGAGGACTAAAATTCGAGGCGAGTCCTCGGGGGACTAAAATTTGAGACAAGCCCTTGGGGGACTAAAATTCGATACAGGCCTTAGGAAGGCGAATTGGGACAAGTCCCGGACGACAAAAATTTGATGAGTCCTAGAGAATGAAAGTTTGGTGAGTCCTGGAGGACGAAAATTTATTCCTTGACCGAGGCACAACATTCTAACGGATTTTACTGCAAAACGGCTCGAATATTTGATTTCCAAGGAGGATATTAGTGGTTGGATTGATCAATTTCCAAGAAAAAGATTTTAATCTTGTGGCGCCATAATGCCGTGCGGTTTAGCATGGTACCGCTCGGTGTTTCAATTTCTCATGCAACTCTTCGATTCCAACAACAGTCAGCTGGTTTAAGGGTGCCCATTAATACAGGCGTGCCCTTTCGACGGCTAACGTCCCTTTATAAGGATGGTGGTGCCTCATTCTATATATATGCACCACCATCAAAATTCTCTCAAGCCTCCCCATAGCCCTTCTACACTTTCAAGAGTAGGTTATATCCGAAGCTTTTCAAGGACAAGCATGGCGGACAGTAGCCTTGTGGCGCACGTGATTTCTTTCAAAGCTGAAATGGCCTTCTACCGAGAGGAGATCGAGCAACTCAACATGCAGATTGCGAGGTTGATTTCTACTATCCGCACCCTCCGTCGTGCGGTCTTCGACCTTCAGGACCTTGCCTTCAATGCGCAGGACGACAAGCATGACCCCGACTTCACACCGGAGCGCGAGTCCAACAATACCGCCGAGGATTCCAAATGGTTCCGACGATCGTTTGGATGGTGCAAATGATGCTTCCGGTGAGGGGAGCGACTGAGGATGAGGATGAAAAGAAGAAAAAAAAAACCCGGGGGGGGGGGGGGGGGGGGGGGTGGAGTAGTAGGATCTTTTGTTTTTCTGTTTCTCTCTCTCTCTCTCTCTCTCTCTCTCTCTCTCTTTTTGAATGGATGTAATGAATTAACCCCGGTTTAATGAAATGAAAGTCTTTTTTTTCCTCCATATTTATCCGCTTTCTTTTTACTGTTTCTGAGTGAACTCCAACAAACCCAACGCTATGATCTCGATCGTTAAGAAATCCTTCAGGAACTTGAACTGATGAAACATAGATAATGCCGCGCAGGATTGTCTAATGGTGCACGGCGTACCAATCCGATTTTAGTCCTGGAGAAAAGTATTAATGAATAGGCACAAGCCCAAAAGTGAAGTTTAGGAATCCAAGTACTCTTTGAACAGGGCTCAGGACCCGAGAATTCTACATGTCAGATTGATATACCGCGCATCCCAGACGTAATGTCATGCGGTGCTGGGGGTTTCGAACCCGATCCAAATTCAATTCTAGACGAGTCAGTTCGAGGGGTATATACGGGTGAGACGTACAGAGTACGCCCCACCATTCGAATTCTCTCTCTTTCGCGCCTTCTTTCTCTCATCTCCTTGCTCTCTCTCGTCTCTCTCTCTCTCTCTCTCTCTCTCTGACTCTCTCTATCTCTTTCTCGTCTCTCTGTCGATCACTCTCTCTTTGCTCTCGTCCCTCTCTCTCTCTTGGTACTCCCTTTCTCTCTCGGTGCTCTCTTTTTCCCTTATAGCTATCATGGATCATAGTGATGATGTACCCAGTGGTGATAAACCACCAAGGGTTGAGGTTACATCACCTCCGGTCCCTCCAGAGAGTGAGGCGGCTACCAAGGGAGTTTTGGAGACTCTCGAGGCTTCGGTTTCGATAGCCATGGCCGGAGAGACCATGGCCTCGGCTACCATGGTGGGCAGCGATGGTAGTGGTAATGGAGAGGCGGCCAGTGACGGCCAAATTACGGAGGGCTTGAGTGCAATGGAGCCAAAGGGTGAGAATGAGGCCGCGGGCCGACCAGAGGTTATAGGTGGCTCGGAGGAGAGAGCCGCGAGGGTCGATGATAGTGGTTCGGGTGGTGGTGAGGAGGAGAGGGCAGTGGAGGCCTTTCTTGTATGACAGCCTCGATCCAACTTGGGGAAGATCCCGGTTGTCGATGAGGAGCCAACGGAGGAGTAGGAGACGCCGACGACGTTCGTAGGTAGTGGTAAGGGTGCAGGGTCATCACAGCCTATTGGAATGGGCGACTACTTAGAGGTAGCGTCCCTTGAGGACTTGGTGGAAACACTATGAAAGGTGCCCAGATTGGCAGTGGCCTTACTAGAGGCTCAAGAGAGATAGCTCCAGGCTGGGGCTACTAGAGAGCCACATGGCAAGGAGAAGGCTGGGGGTGAAGTAGCCCCTTTCGAGGAGCGTTGTGGATGAAGCGACAGCGGCCTTAGCGGGCCGAGGGGCTTACGATGAGGCGACTTATGTCTCTTTTTGACACTTTGTGGACCCTTCCCTTTTGGATGCTTACCGGCCTGAGAAGACTACTTACAATGAGTCCTTGGTCTTGTGAGACCCCCAGCGACACCTGTCCTTGCGACGAGCTGAGGTATATTTCAATACTTGCATTTCAATACAATGTATCATGCTTTTCAATTTCCTGCTTCAGCTTTTGGACTTTTGGACCGAGCCTCCGGTGGGCAGGGTCCAAGAGAAGCAGATGGCGAGGTGCTTCCTACTATACATGTTTGGTGCACCCCTATTTCCTAATAGGCGCAACCGAGTACACCTTTCCTTCTTGCCGGCACTGAGGAATATTGGGGAGATCGCCTGCCTTCATTGGGGTGGCACAGCACTAAGGGCGTGCTATGCCTTCATGGGGTCTCTTTCCCGAGGAGTGGGGAAGAGCCTTGGTAGCTACTAGAGGGTCTGGGAGGTATAACTCAAAACCTTGCTTTTTCCTTTAATGCTAGTTAGCTTTCCGTTTGCCTTTGTATATCTCGTGCTAACTCTTTATGCTTCGTACTTTGTAGCTCTGGACATACGAGGTACTAGATATGTATCCTCCCACAACCATGTGCCCTGACAACATGATACTTCCTCGGGCCCTTCGTTGGTCAAAGGAGTATCGAGGAGTGAAGAAGGGAAAAGGAGACCTGAATGTGTATCAGTTGTACTTCAACGAGCTGCGTCCTGACCAGGTATCCATGTTTCTTCGATTTCATAATTAACGCTCCTTGCGCACTTCAATCGAATAATATCCTGATGTATGCTTCTGATTGCAGGTTCAATGGCACATCTGGGACCACTTCGAGACTTTGTACATAACTCGGAGCAGGGAGGTGATGAGGGGGAGAGTGCTATTAGAGTCCCCTTACGGCTGGCAGTGGTATCTGGGTGATCGGGTATCACATCAGTCATTGGGGTTGGACACCTTCCGAGTCCCTGGGCCACTCCCTCCTCTTATGCAGAGAATGAGCCAGTACACTCTGAGGGAGATTGAGCAGTTCACACGGCCAGATCCCGAGCTGGAGCCACTTTTCCAGACAAGAGTTGACTACGTAGAGTACCAAGCTCGGTACTTGATGCAGAGCTTTAGGATACGCACTGCTTGGGAGACGACGCAGCAGACACGGGGTGGTAGAGGAGGAAGAAGAGGAGATGAAGGAAGAGGAGGTGGAGGCCACGGTGACGGCGCAGGCCAGAGCGGAGCTAGGTTGCCTACACTTTCCTGGACAGTAGACGTGGTGACCGCTCAGGGAGTCCCTAGCCTAGTAGAGGTTTCACATCCTATAGTCGGGCCTCCAGAGTTCCTTGCTCAGATATGATATGCTTTTATTCCCTTCGTATGTTTACTATTGTCACTGCACATCCTAATTAACCTTTTCATTGCACAGGTGACTCCAAAGTATACTAGAGAGATGGTGGCAGCCATGATGGGCCTGGAGTAGCTCGTGCAACAATATGCCATGGGCCATTCGCCATCGATACTGACTCAGGTCGGAGGGACGATGGTAAACGCTTGAATCTTAGCTACTTACTTTTACTCTTATCACCTTTATTCAAGATTATGACACGAATGTTGCACTATTACAGGCTAGAGGATGGGTTTCACAGGGATTATGCCAGAAGTCTGTTCGCATGCCAGCGCAATAGGCTTCTTCTGCCTGCTCTCTAGAGGAAAGGCCATCAAAGAGACAGTGATACTCTGGTGAGACTGAGGAGGAGCCCATCGCCGTCTCGGATGAGACTAAGGAGCCTACGGACATTGACCTGGAAGAGACTTCCGAGAGTATTATGCCTAGGGCTATTCACACTCAAGAGGTTGCTAGTTCTGAGGTAGAGGAAGAGGTTTCTGAAGAGGACGAGGAAGAGGGTGACGATGGCTATAAGGATGAGGATTGAGTTTCCTCTTTTTGCTTTTTACCATTTTGGTGGAACCTGCGTGCTTCCTTTTGTAGGGTGCCTGTTTACCCTTGGTAGATAGGGTTTTGAGCATCGAGCTTGCGAGCCTCATTTTGCCATGTACTTCGACTCATGGATGCCCCTGGGTTTATATATCTATGCACAAAAACTGTTCTTTCAATATCTTTGTCATTCAATTTCCTTTATTGCTATTGTACAAAGAAAGTTGAGCAACTAAGACACTTACCGAAATGTGCAACTAGCCATTGATCACGAAACTGAGCCTGATATAGGGCCTACAATGGGGAATATATATTGACAAGGGAATAGAAATCAAAGAAGTAGTCGAATAAACTTTGAAGAATTGACATTATATCCTAGAATTTACACAAACATCCTTGCCATGGGCTTAATGACGACCCACGAAACTCGATATGTGACTTGAAAATTTAACCTTATACTTGGAACACACTTCAAAACTAGAAAGGTGTTGACTTTGAAAGGTAACACCTTTAATTTTTGACTTGGGACTCGAACCAAAATTTGGACTAAGTCACTTTTGGCCATTGCGATCTGCGTGACTCAAAGAAACGACTTGAAACGGCCCGAAACATGATTTGATATCTTTGCGCGGCTTAAAAATGGGATTTTATTGACTTTTTGTACTACGACCTCGAATTTCGAGAGTTGACCCAAGGCGAATCATCCTTGAAGTCCCAAATACTTGTTGTAGTGTGTTCTAGTGGTTGGTGATACCCCTAGGTGGCTCAAATCCATTCCATACTCTTGCTGTCAAAAACTGCAGAAATATAGACATAATATGCCGTGCGCTTCTTCAAAATGCCGAGGTCTCGCAGGGTATCAATGATACACCGTGCTGATTTCCCTGATTTGATATGCCGTGCGCTTTTCCATTGTGCCGCATGTGGTTGTTTTCCTAACAGTCTGCGTTTTGCTATTCCCAAGACAAATTGCATGATGGTTGAAGTTTGACCTGCGCAATTGCATTTTTGTGCCAATGCATGTCTGCATTGTACTTCCATGCTATGACCAAGCATTTTCCTATGCAAGACTCATGGAAAATTTGTACTTGTTGAAGCCCGAGACTCTTTAAAAGTTGAAGTTGTCTTCTCTATTCTTCCTATAAATTCAGGTTTTTGACTTCGAATTCTTCCCATCCCACTCAACTCTTCTCCTTCTAAAACTCTCTCTTCTTCCAAATGGCTCTTTCTCTCACGGGTTGGCTTCACCCATGGTTGGCTTCAATGGAGGGCATTGATTGGCTCAACTTCTGGGCCCATGGCCTCTACTCCATGAGATACCTTCACAACATCCGTCTCCGCCTCGAGCTTCTGAGGGCAGCTGCGAGTTTCTAGGATCCGAACGTCCACGTGGTCCATTTTGGCGAGCAAGAGCTTTGTCCCATCGTCGAGGAGTTCCGTGCATACCTCGGCGGCTTCGGCTCGGGGAAAGTTATCATCCCTCCTATACGTGAGAGCATCTTCAAGGTTTTGTCCGCAGTCCTTGGATTGAGTGGTGTTGCCCGCTACTTAGTTAGTGACGGTCGTCTTAACACAATGCAACTTATTGAGATGTTCTCTCCTCCTGGTGATCTTGCAGACATGACCTATCAAACTCAGCATATGACTACTCTTTGCATGTGCCTACTTGCAGCTTACCTCTTGGTGCCCTCAGTCGGCCATGCTAACTCAGCACTAGTCAGCATTGCCATTCAAATTGAGGCTCGAAATGATGTGATCCCGATGGTCTTGGCTAAGACATTGATGGGTTTGAACAGGATCGCTAGACTTCCCATGGTAAAGACCTCAATCCAATCGGTTGGCTCCCCCGGTTCTTCTGCAGCCTCGAATTCTTCTTTGCTTTCTAGCTAGACATCATTGGCAAATATCTCAAACCTTGGCAGCAAAGTATTGGTTTCCTTACCCCAAAATGGTTATGGCTGCCCCTGGTAGACTTGCTTTGCTTTCTCTTTAACAAAGTAGTCTTCTAATCTGTCTCCCTTTTTCACCTTACTACTGCCTGAAGGTAGGTAGCCGAGATCTGTTGTGCGTATCAGAGCTCCGAGGGCTTCAAACTTTACAGGTCCTTGTAAGTTCTTTCCTAGTCTCGGTCCTGGCATGTAGGACATCTTCTTCATTATCTTTATGGTGACATTACTAATGACAAAGTCATTATCGATCCTGATCGAGAAGACATAATTGGAAGTATCCAGCGAGAAACCTCGCAGAGCAATGTCTTCCTTCCCATGCTAAATTTCCAAGAGTGGGGCATTATCTTCAGTAGGCGCACAAATTCCAGAGTCTCCATGAATGGTAAGCATACCTGTCTCAAGTCCCAAACAAATTTTCTGATGAAGAGTGGAGGGCATAACCATGATATCTGGTCGATGTAGCCAAGGCCTACCTAACAGTAAGTTAAAGGAAGCAGGGATGCTTACTGCATGAAATTCCACCTCAGTTTGGTAGGATCCGAAGGTCATAGAAAGCATAAGGGTCCTGACTACATCTCGACGGGTGTTGTCATATGCTCGGACTTTGACTTCTGATGGAGCGAACAAACATTGATTGCTGACCCATTGTCAATTAAGATTACTGGAACCCATTTATCACGACATTTCAGGGAGACATGGAGTGGTCTGTTATGATCAGTTCCTTCAGCGGGCAGGTCTCAATCGGTGAAGGTTATGGCATGCTTGATGGGTATGGTTTTGATGAGTGCCACAAGCTCATTGGGGGTTATAGTGGAAGGAACTTTTAGAGGGGAAAGGGCTTGAATGAGTCCTTCACGATGGCGAGTGGAGTGAATAAGTACATCCCAAACAGACATTTTAGCCTGAGTCTGCTCGAGTTGTTGCTTGATGATTCCTTCGAGGTTTTTCTCAAGACGGGATGGCTCTTTGGCTGGTGGGGCAGAAGGTTGATAAGTGTTTTTGGTCGGGGTAGTGAAAGGGTTTAAGGGCTCTTTCGCTTAAAGGATTCTCCGGTTTGGAGGTTAGGAGGTTAATAGATACGGTCACTCCTGGTCAGATGGTCAATCTGGTAGTACTTTGATTCCTCACTCCATAAGTCGATGGGGGCCTTGCGCTTGGTTCCAATGGTGGTATCCTGGAGGTTGGATGCTAGATCGGCGATAATCAGATCTTCCTAAAGATCCTCTAGCTTCCATTACTGCCTTGTTCATAGTCCATTCCTCATTTCCTACTTTTATGTTGACAACTTCAGAGCTGGCCCATGGACTTGCTTTGGCCCCCGATTCGTCTTCCCACAAATTCATCATGGCAACATCAACGTCCTCCAAGAAGGTGACTAATGGTTCTAATTCAACTTCTTCCATAATGTAATCCATAGGGTTAAACTCACTACTGGCTACCTCTTCCTTAAGATCTGGGACTCCTGGATTCAGATGCCATGGGGTATGGCCGACATTGCAGTTAAAATCATTGTAAGCAAGTTTTGGCCAACTGAAGGCTGCCATTTCGGGTTGGTATTCTTCAGCAAACATTGCAAGTAGAGAGAACATATCCAGTGGGTCATCTCTGGCTAAAAGCTGATACTCATATTGGGTTGGGTCCCATTTCCATTCAGGAGCTTCTTGAGGGATCTGATAGTTTTCGTTCTGGCCTTCGAACATCATGTATAGAGAAAATCCATCGAGAGGGTCAGCATGAACATTCTGCCAATTAACTTTCCATCCAAGCTCGAATGGCGGTTCAGCATCCCTCTGCAAGTTGGCTGCTTCAAATTCTTCCCAATCAAAAACGAGGTCTCCCCACTTATTTTCCCATTCCCACAAAAAACAAAGAGTAGTTTTCTCGAGAATTTCCACAATCAGTTTAGGTTCGGTATCATGGGTGATGAAGAAGGTTGGGTTAAAATCTTGGGTAGTTTGGTCTGGGGTTAGGGCAATTTGGTTAATACAAAAAGTGGTGTTATGTTATGGTAAAGGGTTTAAGATGGTATTTGGTTTATCTGGAGGAGGGATGTCAATAACCTTATTGTCAATGAGATTTTGGACCTCATGACGAAGGCAAATGCAGTTGTCGATAGTATGGCTAGGCATCTGGTGGAATTCACATGCTTTGGTTTAGGTTTGGTGGAACGGTTTGTGGTGGTTGGAGAGGTTTCAACACCTCAATTTCTGTGAGTTTCTTAAGTAATGTAAATCTGGGGGTGCTGAATTAGGTGAAGGCTCGATTTTGAGATTTTGGTTTTTTAGAGATTTGGTTGACTTCTGCGGGTTTGGCGGATGAGGTTCCAACCTGATTAGTATTCTTGAAAAGAACATTGCTATTACTAGAGTATGCTCTTTTGGACTTTGATCTTGTTTCCTTTTTCTCCAAGGTACCATCCCATAAAGCTTCATCTACAGACAACCCAGAGTCAAAGAAAGTTTCAAAATTTGGGGCGGCTTGGGAAAGAACCATGTATGAGGCAAATGAACTTGGCAAGTTCTTTATTATGATTCATATATGTTCCTTAAGATCCGGCTTGTTTTACATTTGAGCGGCCTTGGCTCTCCAACACTTTACAAAATCGGCGAAGCTTTCTTTCTCACCCATCTTAGTACTTTCGAGTTCCCTTGTGGTCATTTTCAGATCAACATTGAAGTCATATTGGGCTACAAAAGGCTGTCCCAATATCTTCCCAAGTCCTTTTCTTGGATGGTTTGAGAGTAAGGAACCATTGCAAGGCAGGACCAAACAGAAACTCATGGAATAGTTGCGCCATAGCTTCCTTTACGATTCCTCGCATGGTGAGAGAGCCCACATACCCCTGAAGGTGCGCCTTTGGATCACCAGTGCCATCAAACTTTGCAAAGTCCACACCTTTGAATTTTTTCGGTAGTTTGGCATTCGGGAATAAGCATAACTTGTTCATGTCGACCTCTCCTTTCCCAAGTCGTCTGGTTTCTTGGATCTCTTCTAGCATGCTAATTTTGGCAATAAGAATAGCCAGTTTAGGATTTGTAGCTAGCGTTTCTTCTTTGGGCTGCTCAGACTGCGGAGGAGGCTAGGTTTGAAGCTTATCAATAATTTATTGCATAGTTTCTACTACCATGATCAGGTCATTCTTCATGGATGCAACGGAAGCCTTGAGCTGTGTGTCGACATTGGCAATGGACTGCTTGAGTTAGGTATCCAAAGTGGCCATATTTTGCCTGAGCACCTCTACCCTATTTCCTTGATCAGCCATTGGTAAGGGATTTTTAGGCGGGATTTCTATTAACGGTTCTCGTGAGGTTTCTGCTGATGGTTATCCTTCTTGTACTATCTAAACCTCAAATAACTAAGTGCCTTCCAGGGTGCCTATGCGAACCAGTCTTTGGCGCGGACGAAACCAATTGGGTACAGTTTCTTCTCGGAGGCGACCAATGTTTCAAAGCTGGCAATAAAGCAAAAAGGATCAACTCACAACTAATCTCGGATGTTCGCCCTGCCTTCTGCGTGCCTTATAGAGACTAAACCTAAGACCTACCGTGATCCAAACCTCACTTAAGGTGTTCGTACAAAAGATTTCCAATAATCCGGGTAGGTGCTGTTAGGCAGGTTAAATTTTGAATGCTTCAGAACCAGAGCCAATCTCCTTACCTTGACCATCCGAGGCAGAGCAATATGACTATCGGAATCCAGATACGTACACACTTAAGGTTAGTCCTAGATCAAGGGAGCCGTTTGGGCATGACAAACACCAGAGGTATCTCAAACTGCATGGATTTAAAGTCACCTTGACTGACTGAGAGGAGACGAAGAATCCTAAGGGAGCCCTATCCTCTTGCCTGCAGGATGCAATGATGCATGAATGATATGTTCATATAGAAAAGAGGTGCACGTGAACAAGATATATCACATAAGTCCTAACCGCGGGTTCCTTTCTTAATTGGGAAGGTTCTATGATTATGTATAAGGTCAAAGGCCGGTTTTAGTCTCAGCAAGGTTCCCTGGACTAGAGCCAAGATGTACTTCCCATTGTCAAGTGTATTGCAAGACAATGGTCAGGCAGTACGATGGCTCATCACGGTCGAGGGTTGCAAGGCATCTCGGGACAGCTTGTCGCCGGCGAACAGGGCAAGATTGCCAAAACACACTTGCGAGGCTTGTGCAGTGCAGAGTGTGCAGGATAAAAGAGTTCTATTTTTCAAAAGATATTAAAAATCCCCTTTGAAAATGTCTTTCAAGCTTGGCTCTCGAAATTATTCAATTCTTTGAAGAAAAAAAAAGTAAGTTCCAAAGTCTCAAATAATATAACCTCCCCAGTGGAGCAGCCACTGTGGGCTCCCCCGCCCGGCACGCCCAAAGATTCAATACCTAGATTTTTGAGATGGATGATCCGAGGAACCAAGAGTTTGTTTTGAAAATAGAGGCTTTTGGCCTAGCGAAAACGTTGAGATTTTGGGTTCGGGAGCCACGTTACGAATGGAGAAGGTTTTGTTGGAAAAAGCACCCCAATCGCCTGGCAAACCCGGTCTCTACTAAACATTTTTTTTAAAAGGGTGAAAATTTCGTACATCTTTCAGAAAATGGAACTCTTTAATAAACAAGAAAGGGGGGAAGGGACATGGGAAGATATATCACGTTAACGTGCACGTGGTGTTGTCTGTGAGAAAATGATAAAAGTATGATGCTATGAAATAAAATATCTAATCAACAAACTATTCAAATCAGGACCATTACTGCATGGTTTACCATAATGCTGCGCACGGCCTTATTTTGGGTTTTTAGGCTTTTGGTTTGTCTGGGCTTTTCGGTTAAGGAAGTCCTTTATTCAAGCTTTCAAAGGTATTATTTCCTTGATTTCATTATCGGGGCATTTAAAGAACATTCGAGGTCCGGATTGGGGTGTCTACACCAACACAATCATCTTCCACAATACCCATTACAGTCATCCTCTGATTACCTATAACCCCATGAACTGCCTCATCTCAACAACACTAATAACATCCGAACACCATATCCCATCTCAAACACTACATAGACTCACCCTCTATCCATGGAACTCTAGATCAGTCCACAAAATCAAAATCCAAATCAAAATAAAAAATCAAGCCTGTGATAATCGAATGAAATTTTGTTACCTACACCACCAACCAAACTCAACAAAAGCAGGAGAAAGACAGAGGGGTCGCCATTCAAGGTGGGGAAGACGCTCTTAGGAGTAGATGACAGAGACTCGCTCGGCTTGGAGGATCGATGAAGGAGTAATGCCAGGAATGGAGGCGCGAGAGTAAGTGAGATCGACGAAAGAGTAACCTCAACCGAGTGCTAATCCCCAACGCCCACACCACTTCCTTGCCCTCACTTTCATTCTCATCTGGCAATGAATCGGGCCACGCACCCGCTGTCTTCTTGCCCCGCAACCTACTCACATTCCTCCTCCTATACTCCAGCCACACCAGAACCATATACATCAAGCACTGCAGCGACTACCCGCAGATTCAAACCCTAATCGAGATGTTCGGCCACTCGCTTGTTGTGCAAGCCATCATCACTCGTGATCACCACAACGAAGGCCAGGTTCCACATCATGTTGATCGCCACGACTGGCTTTGAGTACCACCAGTCGGCTGAGGGTTAGGGTAAAGGTTGGGAGAGGGTTAAGGTATCGAAGTTTGATATAGGGTATCGAAGTTTGGTGAAGTAGAGGAAGGGTAAGATGCAGTTATTGCTATGGAGTTCATTCGCCGAAGTTGCAATGGGAATCGAGGGGGAGAGAGAGTGAGAGAGAGAGGATGAGGGTGATGTGTACCATTCTAGTGTGTCTCAAAATACAAGGTTGTTGATCATGTGCTCATCAGCTGACCATTTTCCATCCAAGCCCCTAACGGATTGTTGACGGAAGGTGCTAACCACCATAACTCACAAACTTTGAGGGGGTTATGTGTCAAAGTTTAAACTTTAGGTGTCGCGCCCTTGATTTTTGACATAATTATAGAGGGTTTCCTTAAATAAAACCTCACAACAACACGTACAATACCCAAATTAATATAGCATTCTCATTTCCACAATTGCATTTCAAAGTCCATTAGATTCCAAAATATTACATCATCGGTTCAACGGCTCCAAAATGACATAAATATCAAGTGTTAAAAGAGTTAAGAGTTACAATATTCCAAGTCAAAAAAATTTTAATTAAAGTTACAAATACATCTTCCAAAAGAGATTTACAAAGATGGATAAGTAACTCCTTCTGTTAGCTTTCAAAAGTATTTCCACATTCCAACCACTGCATGCATGCAAGCTACTGCCCCGGGTTAGCACTTGAAAATGATGTAAAGTTTGAGTTACACTAGCCCAGTAGAAAAGTCTATGCAAACTTTATATGCAAATGAGCAATATAGAAGAACAAACGATAGAAACCAAATGGCAACAGAGGTATGCATAACTATCATGATCAATGTATCCAACTGTCACCAGTCCTTCCTCTCGTCACACTCATAAGTCATGTTCATTCAGTTCATATCCCATCATCTCGTAGCCCTTGTGTGTCTGAGCCGAAGCTACCGAGCCAATTAAAGGATCCCAATATCCCCCGCCAAGCACCCACCTTGTAAGTTAGGCCTTGAGTGTGTTCATTATGAACATTAGCTCCCGCCGGGCCAATTGTGGGATCCTGATATCCCTTGCCAGGCACCCACCCATCAATGGGCCCCAAGTGTCAGCACGTCATTCATATGCTCAATGTATTGTTTGTATTTCAACGTGCAATGACTTATATTTCTCATTTCTTAACTCAACGAGCTCATTCAAATCCACCGAATATCATTCTAAGTATGAAACAAGTAATGTTTTCCAAACACTTGAAAGAATGCATTAATAAGCCCATTAAAGTCAATAAGAAACCCCAATAAGTGATTTAGAAGATGTAGGAACAATGGCTCATAGACAGTGGACAGTGGTCCTACCGATAGGTGAATAAGGCCTACCGATAAAAGATGAGAAAGTTTGGGGTTTCTACTGGTAGAGGAAGGGGCCTACCGATACAAAATGAAGGCAAAAGGGACACAATTCAGGCACACACGTTTTCTACCAGTAGGAAGGAAGTTCTACCAGTAGGAACCTAAAAATTTTAGACGATTCTCACAGTTCGACAGATTTCAATCCAAACTCAAATACAACATTACAAGCACGTTTTCAAGCACCAAATCTCTCATAAAACATATAAAGAGAGGTAGAATTCTCTACCTCGAGTATCTAAGCCGAAACCGAAGAGATTGAGCAAGCCCTAGCTTCCAAGATCCAAACCGAGCAAAATACACCGAACCAAGCTCTATCCAACATGATACGAGCCCTAATACGTAAGTAGAATATGAAGTTGAGGTTGATTATTGTGGGTTTTGGTTATTGGATGAGAGAGACGGAGAGAGAGCAAAAGAGTCGAGAGAGATGAGAGAGCCAAGAGTGAGATGGAGAGGAAAATTGGAAATAAAATCCCATGGGCACACACATATTCACACATGCACTATATTACCCCTTACACCCCTCACATACCAACTAGACACATTAAGTCCCAAACTTACACCATAAGCCTCTAATTTCACATTCAATATCTCGCCTTTCTCATTAATGAACATTAAAATTAAATAAATTAAATACGGATTTCTACATTAGGGGGCGACTCAGAAATGGGTGTTAGTTGATGGGGGTTTAATGTAATTTTCCCATAAAAAAATGGAAAGGGGGAGAAATCAATCGAAGTTAACATTAGTGTGAATTTGGAGCTTTAAACAATAATATGAATGCAGCTCATTAATACTATTTAATGAAGATCTATGCTTTTCCGTAACGCAAACGGTGTTTTTTAGTAAGAATAACTGCAACAGTGTCACATTATCAATCTCGAATGAGCACATAAAACGAAAAGGGTAAGGGTTCTTTGATGCCGAAACTTGCAATACACTATTTATACTTTTCACCATTCTACTACTACTAATTTGCTAAGATTTCTAAAGAAACTAATTTGCTAAGATTTCAAAAGAAAAAAAAGTAAACCATTCATCTTCCATTCAAAGAGTGTTAGGTACAAGACTTTTATGCATTATAATTTTGGCACAAACAAAAACAGTTTTGATATTATTATTTTCCCATTTAAATTTTCTGTTGTTAATACATTGGGAGCTAATTTTAAATTTATTGTTATTTTAAATGAACTTTTATGTCTTTTTATTTTATAGAGTTCGACTGAAAAGAATTTTCAAGAGACATGTCTTCTCATTTTGCATAACTTAAATGAAGTGTTTTTTTTTTTTTTTCAAGGGTTGTGTCTTTTCATTTGTTTACCCTTTTTTTTTTTATAAGGACATGATTTTTGTGAAGAGTCACTTGGAGTTATCTAAATAAAGGATTATTCCACATGAATTTGAGCATCTAGAGTGTGTGCGAAATTACTCACCATTCACATCATTAATTTTTTTTACATAATCTGCATAATTAATTAGAGAAAGATTTGTCCCGTCTTCCATTGATCCTACAATGTGGAGACACTGTGAGATCTATGAGTTGTATTTAGGCATCAAAAACTAGAACGGTGAGACATGCATGCATCTCATCGATCTCACATGCTATTTTCCTAACTCTAATTATTTTTATATTTCTTTGAATTTTTTTACAATTTTAATGTTTTATGATGACATTTCTGATTTATTTGGTGTTGTATGACAATTGCGTGATAAATCCCCAAACTAATAATTCCAAGGGTTTCGAGATAATAGAGATGCGCAAAGTGATCCAAACACTTCGTTATAAAGAAAATTATTTGACACAAGCGTTTGGTTTATACTTTACAACCATTCCAGATATAATTTTAAAAAAATAGGTTAGAAAATGTGCTTTATTTTTACAATATCCCGTAAAAATAGCTTTGGATAGACCCCAAAAACAATCAAGACATGTCTTCCACAACTTCTTTAACCGTTAATTCAGTTAAGCCAAGCCTGGGTTTCAAGATAAGAGCTGAGCTGCCAATTGCTCAAAATCTTTTAACCTCTCTCTCTCTCTCTCTCTCTCTCTCTCTCTCTCCCTATATATTATAGGCATATCTCTCTCTCTCTCTCTCTCTCTCTCTCTCTCTCTCTCTCTCCTATATATTATAGGCATATCTTTTTCCCTTTAGCTACTCCGTGATCTGTATATATACACGACCAAGGATTGGGAGCTTCAGGGGAAACATTTCCATCTTGGTTGCATATGGGAAACAAGGATTGGCAAAAGACCGGCAGTCGCAGCCTCCGATTAGGCCGGAGCTACGCAGAAGCCGATCGGGAGTCGCACTTTTGGCTGGATTTGTGGAGAAAAATTAGGAGAGAAAAAGGGAAGAAGAAGAAGAATAAAAAGAGCAATTCCAATTCCCCTGTTTCGCTGTATGATCACGACACTTATCTGCAAAACTTCGAGGAAGAATCCAGGCAGATGGAGCCGGATATTCTCTGTCGCTCCTTCTCGGCTCGGTTCGCTGATCCGTCAAGGACTTTTTCCAGGAATGTTTTTGTGGAATGATTTATTCGGTCATCATCATCATCATCAATGAAATACTAATAACTACTAATTAATTTTGTGTGATTTTCATTTATGTTTTTCTTTTTGTGTCTTGTGTAAAAATGAGATCTCATGTATATACAAGGAGGGTTTTTTTTTTTTTTCTTTTAACATCAACTGAGCTTGTTTGTATGTTTAAAAATGATCATTTGCCCTTGATCTTGCATCAACTGTGATTTCATGTTGTAATTAAAGAAACCCACACTTTCTGATACATGGATAATGGAACAACATGGTAAAATGAGGGAGTTTTTTTTTTTCTTTCTAAATAACCAATTACCAAATGTTCGGATCGACTTACGTGCGGGTCTTAGATTAATCACCAACTGTACCTCCTCGATGATTATTAGTACTTTCTTTTATCTTACACAAAAGAATTACGACTCAATTGAGGGAGTTAATGATTGTAAGATGGTCTAGAATTGATGCTTTCCCTACTCACCTAACGCCTCTGCAAACAAAAATGTGATATTTAACCACCATTGTTGCCCCGATTGAATAAATAAATAATTAGCTCACTTTTGTGTAGGTCATGACTCATGATGTACAGGTAATAAAGTGCTAATGCTAACTCAGCCAAGTGGCCCGCATTTTTTTAAGCATCTGATTCACTTCCTTTGATAACTCTTTGGGCCATTTTCTTTGTATGGGACCACATACCCTTTCACCTTTTTTTTCTTTCCCCCTAAACCTCTTTTTGTTAGAAAACCAGTACCGGATAAAGGAGAAGTGGAATTTTAAGGCTATCCACCGAAGAGTTCGACTGTTCGCACAGACATTATACACCCATATTCTACATAGATCGTGATGTAGGGCTCACTACGAATCCCGCATAAACGATACGAGTCATTCATTAAATTTAAACTATTTTTTCGAGTGAACCCATGAAAATTCGTTCAATCAAATACCTTTAAGTGCTCAATCCAATCTTCTAACTTATCATTCAGATTTTAGACCATTCAAAAAAATAGTTGGCCCTGCATCGCGGTCTATGTAGAATCTTTGCGTAAACGAACACTTACCGCAAAATGTTAAGAGGGATTATGCAACAAATAATCAAAATAACTAAAGGTACAGAAAATAGGGGAACTTAAAGATTGATCTTGTGTATAGAAATACTCCTAATTAATTTCTATCATTAAATTGACATCCTGAAATTTAAAAACAATCTAACAAAACTATTATTAAAAGAAAGCACATTCTTCTATAAAACCTAATCAATCACATGTCACTTAAATTCAAAACCTATATACCAACCCCCCTCTCTCTCTCTAGATCGAGACCACCGCCGCCCAGGGCGACTTGAGAATTTTTGTTCAGCACTAACAAAAACGTAAAAAGAAATTTTGTCTACAAAGCTCCATATAATTAAATTAAATAGACCTATATATTTATTTTGGTTGAAAATTTACTGGACCTAGTTTATTTTGTATTGTTGAGCTCTAGCTATATGGTTCACTTACTAATAAATTCAAAGTGAATTTTTATTTGTTTTGGTTACATAGGAGTAATTCAGTTCTAACAATATTAAAGAAAAATCAAATTATATCTAAAAGATATAAATTTTTAGTGTATTCATTGAAACAATGAGATTGCTTGAAACCCCTTGATATAAGATGGAGTCACCCCTACCGCTGCAGCCTAACGCATCTGTCCCACTATCGTCAATCAACTTCACCGTCGTCGTGAACCCCATCATCGCCGACTAGCGCAGTCAAACACATCATTAAATCGGATAATGAACCTTGTTTCTGATTCGCTGATTTTTTGTTCTGGATTAATCTCAATTTGCTTTCGTTTCCATTTTTGGTGTTGTAATTTTCAATTATTCTATTATGGAGGGTTGCTCTTTCTCAAATAGTGGGAATTACTTCACAGTTCTGTTGTGGAACGAAGCAAGAGATGGAGTGTTTTCATGAACGGTGGTACTCCTGCCCTCTCTAATGGGCACTATTCTCTCTCTACCCAATAGTGGAATTGGAGATAGAAAAGTGGGAGAGGAAAAGATTTCAACGACAAACCCTGGCCTGATAACGATTCCAATTGGGCACTATTCTCTCTCTCCTCTCTACACAGTTTTAATGTATTTTTTCGATGAGACCCGTCCTCTTAGTCAAATAACTATGGTTACTATAGTAAATAATAGCAATTAATTGTCACTCTATCAAATGTCTTTGACTACTTTAGTCGATTATAACGACTAATCAATACTATAGTCGAATATAGTGATTAAATAATAACCTTAATTTAATTCAATCGAAGGACCCACAAAATCACTCAAAATCCTTTAATTATTGGTTTAGCCTTTTTCATTAAATTTTCTTATAGTGATTAACTTGTAGCATATATTTATAAAAAAGGATTAAGTAAATTTGTAAGTTATCATAACAATAAATGGATAATTGTTTCCAGAATAATATTTATCAATTGATTGATACTTAAAAGTAATTTAATTGAGTATATTAACAATATTAATTGAAAATTAGTAACATATATTTATAATAAAATATTGAGTAAATTTTGTAAGTTATTCAAAATTAGAAATAATTAATTATTTTCACAATAATATTTGTAAATTACGGTTTGCTTCAAAATAATTTAATAGAATCTATTAACAACACTAATTTAAAATTAAGGCAATTTTTTGGCTTAAATATTTAGTTCAAAAAGTTATAAAAATATTGGTTTACAAATTCAATATTATTTAATTGTATTTATATTTTCACCTAACATTTGGTTGCCTATTACAAAAATGATTAGCAAAATGACAAAAAGTAGGGTGAATAGGACAATAAGTGGTGTGAATTTATAAATTCTTAATAATTAAAAATATTCTTGCAAAAAAGTACATTTTTTTGCCAAAAATGTTGAAACCTGCTACTTTGAGAACCAGTTAGAGAGAGGCCAAAAAATGTTGAAGTGTATCATTTAGTTGTGGTAAGTATACAATATTCTCTGTAAATTAGAGGTGTCAAATGGGCCGTGCCGGCACGGCACGGGCACGGGGCGGCACGGCACGTCGCAGGCACGGTATTGGCCTGGCACGGCACGACACAGCACGATTGTAGTGGGCCCGAGGCATGGCACGGGCACGGAAGTGGGTGGCACAACACGGGCACGGCACGAAAGTTAGTCTGGCACGGCACGGCACGACACAATCGTAGACGGGCATGGGCACGAAAAGTGGACAGGAACGGCACGGCACGGCACGGTTCTAGCAAGGCACGGGCACGGGCACGGGCACGGGCATGGGCACGGGCACGACCCGGCACGACATGGGCACGAAAGGGCACGACACGAGGCACGGAAAAACAAAAAAAAATTAAATAAGCCAAATGGCTATTTTTAAAATTTTAAAAAAAATTAAACAATTTCTATTCGGTAAAAAATATTTGTTTACCTTTTTTTAAAGGTAAACAACTAAGATATTTAATTTTAAAAAAAACAATTTATTAAAAAAATCATGTTTTTAAAAAATCATTTTTTTACTTTTAAAAAATTATCAATTTTTAGTCGATAAAAAATATTTGTTTTGTTTTTGTTAGTAAAATAAGCTTTGGACCTTTGGTTTGCAAATTTAAAATTATAATACAAGATAAAAAGTAAAATTTTAAAAAAAACTTATCAAAATATTTATGGTGCAAGAGTAATTTAATATGAAAGAAAACGTGCAAGAGTCATATATTATTTACCCCAAATCTAACGAGAAATAAGAAAAAAAGTGTCAAACCAAAAAGAAAAAAAATACATAGTAGAAATAAGAGAAATATAAAAATAAAAAGGGGTTAGCTGGACTAGGACTTAAACCCTGGTCCTTTGGTCCTTTTATACACAAACAAACCACTATGCCACTAATTAATTTGTGTTATGGATTTAAAAAATTAGTCTATAATATTTAGCTCTATTATATAAAAACGAGGCCATCAAGCAGTAGTCACACAATCGCAATGCAATCACGACAATCGATACCATTCAATGCGTTCATTTTGTTGTGCTTAGTGTTTTAATCATTGGATTCAATTTTTTCGTACTTCAGATTTTTATAGCCCTTTCATCGGCACGTTGATTCATTGTTTTATTGAATTTTTTTTTACGTCCGATCAAGTATATAGCTATAAGCATTTTACTTGGTTATTGGTATAAATGATCTAATCCCTCCCACATAAAAGTTAGATGGTTCCGATTTTTAAAAAATAGCTTAGGCGGCCCTTAAGTAGTGTATTATAAGACTTTAATGCCTCTAGAAGCGTCGAATGTGTTCCGATCATGTGGTTTCCGACATTCGATTATCACCTATTCAGGTGAGAATGATAAATTTAATAAGACGTTAAATTGTAACGGTTTAGATCGAACATTCGAAAGAAATAGTTTGTAACTACCTTTCAAATATATACATTGAACTTAGTTGGTTATGAACCAAGGTATTCTGCTATAATATAATGTACGTTAGCCACACGATCACAAAATAAATATGACGATCCATACCGTTCATTTTGTTATTCTTTGTGTTTTAATGACTCTCACCAATTTTTGGGTCTATCAGGTTTTAAAAACTCCTTCATCAGAACGTCGATTCATTAATAGAAAAATGAACGTAATAAACAATCAAGCATATAACGATGACCAAATTACTTCATTTTTGGAAAAAGTAATATAATCGCTCCCACATAAAAGATAGACGGTTCCGATTTTCAAAAAACAGCTCGAGCGGCCCTCAAGTGATTCATTATAGGATTTTACGAGAATTTTCCGTTATTGGTGCATATGGATTATTGGCGTCTCATACGCACATGATCATACAGTTCATATAAAAGGGGAAGAGATGTTGCCCTAGCAGCAAACGTCTCTGATTCTCTCTGTCTCTCACAATCTCACTCTCTCAGTCTCTCACGACTCACAGTCTCACTCAGAGCAATGGCACTGTGTCCACTTTCCTCTTCGGTTGTATGTCCTCGAGTGGTTGAGTTATTCCTTAGCCATGGAGCTCGAACTGATATCCGATTACATGACCCACTACATGCGCGGGGTCGCAACGGGTTGCTCCCACTCGAGATAGCACTCGATGTTGCTAGGTAAGTAAAGGGCAAAAGGCAGAAAGAGAAGATTTCTGACAGAGCGTCTCTTTCTGGTTTTGGCATTATGTTTTTTTCTGTTATGTCTGAATTTTTCCCTTCCTTGTGACTGTTGTGACTGATTTTGCAGAGACCACTTGTTATTTGTGAACGATTTGTGTTTATGTTGCTCTGGTTTTGGTTTTGTTTTGTTGTGTAGGCATCATTGCCAAATGAAGCTGTGTACGAGAAGGAGAAATCTCATGTCTCAGTTAAGCCCGTTAACTGTTTGATTTAATGTTTCGCCTCCTTTTGATGTAATTTTTATTCGTTTTGATTGGTTGTTAATATCTGTTTGTTCGCCCTTTGAATTGAAACTTGTGTACACAGTGGCCAAAGCAATTGAATGATCCACTTGAAGTTGTCGATCCTGAGATTGCCAACATCATTGATTTCGAAAAAGCAAGACAATGGAAGATATAACTTAATATGTGTATATGAATTCTTTTTTTCACTTGGAATTGTCAGACCTATAGTAACTCAATATGTGTATATGAATTCTTTTTTTGCTAAGTAAAAATATACGAATTTGCTAATTGATATGTGGTGACTATTTACTTTGGTAGGGGCCATGGCCACTCATTGACAACTTTCAAGTCCATTCTCATATAGAGTATCTATTGTTTTCGGTTTTGTATATCATAGATCAGAGAATATTTTGCTGTGTTTATTTCTTTTTAATGAGTTCAATAGGTAGGAAAACTGAGAATGTAGAAAATTTTCAATCATTCACGTTTTCTTGATTAATTCTGTAAAAGATGAAGAAGTCATCTCAACTAAGTGAAATGACTTTGCTACGCTCGGTTGAATTGAGTTTTTGTTTTCTTGGTACCAAGTGAAAGAAGAAAAGTTCAGGGTTCAATTCTTTTATTACATTTAGGATATCCTTGAATGGAGTTGTAAGATGCACTATTGGTATGAATTTGATCGCTCAATGAAGTTCAACTTACGTTTGTGAAGGGACTGGAACTTATACCCTCATAGAATTTCACCTTTGTATCTGTGATGCAAGCAGTAAACGGGCAGACTAAAATGGCAACGGCATGGCCTGACCCGACCCGAATAAGTAAACGGGCTGGCACATCTTGACACGATTGAAAATGGCACGGCACGACACGATTTAAGAACACGGGCCGGCACGACACGACTTAAGAACACGGGCAGGCACGACACGACACGATTTAAGAAAACGGGCCGGCACGACATGACACGATTGAAAACGGCACGACACGACACGATTTAAGAAAACGGGCTGGCACAACACGACACGATTTTAGAAACGGGCCGGCACGACACGACACGATTGGCAAATGGCACGGCACGACACGATACGATTTAAGTAAACGGGTCGGCACGGCACGACACGATTGACAAATGGCACGGCACGGCACGACACGATTTGAGTAAATACAGTAAATGAGCCGGCACGGCACGGCACGAAGCACGGTTAGCACGAAGTTAAATGGCCGGCACGGCCCATTTGACACCTCTACTATAAATTGCAAGTATAAGGCTATCCACAATGGTATAATCAAAAACCAATTATTTTTAAAGTTAACAATGTTTGTACAAAAGATGGTTCACAATGGTATAATCAAATTTAGCAATATCCTTAGAAATAATCAAATTTTGGACTTTGAATAACCAAAACTAGCAACATTTTTCAATAATCAAAATTTGTGGACCCAACACCACATAAGTTAACTAGTTTCAAAATTTACATACACGCATATTGTAACGCCCCCAATTTTGGGTACGTTAAATAGACGATTTCATTGAAAATCTAAATAGAGTTTGGCTCAATATTATATTATAAACCCTTCAAAAGTGCTCTTTATTACAAAAGGGAAAGGCAAGTAGGGCCTATCTACTGTTCCGCCTCCTCTTCCATCCTAGCAAGCTCCTCGGCTCCGAAAGCTTCGAAGGCATAGTGTTCACCCTGTTCATCTATGAGGTGTGACACATTATACCGGCGTCGCCACCAATATAATATGTCAGGGTCACTAAAGGTAACACCATGAACTTACAAAAGCTCAATAGAATAAACCCTACCCACTAACTCATAACTTACAAACAGTAAATCATATACGACGAATAGTAACAATCACACATCCACATTCACTATTCAAGTATCGTTGGTGTCTATGTTTTTCTGTGTTTCTCCTACGCGACTCATCGTAGACCGTGTCACCATTTCCCACTTTTCATAACCAAATCAACATTTTCAAAATCCGTTTTTAATACATCCAACTTCGGTTCCACCGTTCCAGGTTTCCGAGTATCCTCACAATGGTTCCGCTGCACCGGGTTCCCATTGGCACACAATTGCATTGGCTCCGTACCACGGATAACCAAGTCATTCCTCACCATGGTTCCGCCGCTCCGGGTTCCCATGGGAACGCACACAATTCAAAACCCTCGGTTCCGCCGCTCCGGGTTCCCGAGTATCCCACAATGGTTCCGTCGCTCCGGGTTCCCATTTGAGATTTTCAAAAACTAAACCCTCGATTCTGCCGCTTTGGGTTCTCATTGGGTTTTTCACAAATCTTACTTTTACACACGCACACACACAACTCACATTATGCAACCAAAACCGGTCATAATGTAGTTTCAAAATATTTCCTTCCTCGGAAAATATTTCCTTTCATTAATCACACCCTAAGTGCCATGTTTCTACTTTCTCGATTCTCACGTCTCGTTACATGCAAAGACTCCGCAGTAGGACAAAAATAAGCATGAAACATTCTAACAAGATCATCCAACTCTATACTACATATCATGCTCAAACACCACTTAAAGCATAACACCACATGTACGGACGCCCTTGGAGTGTATCACTTATACTTATTCAAAGCACAACGCCACATGTACGGACGCCCTTGGAGTGAAATCACTTATGCTTTATCACACCACAAGTAATACAAGCAATTCATAAATGCATGCTCATAATCATCTTAAAGATCAAAATATAAATACTTCTAATCAAACAATAAGTTCTATCTTTCGAAATCCGTTGAGAATAATCAACTTATACTTAGGAAAGTGAGTAGAGGTATTCTACTTTCTAACATACGGTTCTATACGTAGAGTTAAGGGGCAAGGGGTTCTACCTTTCTTCTTGGTGGTAGGGCGGCTACGGAGAGTACGTCGGTGACCGGGCGAAGTAACTTCCTATGGAATGCTTACGGTAGTTTCGAAAGAGAAAGGATTTCTCTCGAAACTAGTTCTTGACTACACTACCTAACTTTTTGGATCGCAAGGGTAGTTAAGTGGCAGTTTTGTGGCGTCCTAGGATGAGTTTCTTAAAGAACTGAGGAAGAATCTCAAGAACAAAGAAGAACTAAGCAAGAACAAGCAAGAACTCTTAAGTTTTCTAGAGAGAAGGTGGAGGAAGGATTGGTGTGAGTTGAAATGAAGTATGGGAGGGCTATTTATAGCCAAAGTCTTAGCTATTACCCAATGAATAAAATTCTCCCTTGCGATTATTGTCCAATGGACAAAGGAATATTGATAATAATTTGATGTGACTAGTCATGGGCATCTATTGTCCAAGGGATAATATTTTTTCTAACATTTATTGTCCAATGGACAAAGGAATATTGATAATAATTTGATGTGACTAGTCATGGGCATCTATTGTCCAAGGGATAATATTTTTTCTAACATTTATTGTCCAATGGACAAAGGAATATTGGTAATAATTTGATGTGACTAGTCATGGAAATCTATTGTCCAAGGGATAATATTTTTCCTAACATTTATTGTCCAATGGACAAAGAAATATTAGTAATAATTGGATGTGACTAGTCATGGGAATCTATTGTCCAAGGGATAATATTTTTCCTAACATTTATTGTCCAATGGACAAAGGAATATTGGTAATAATTTGATGTGACTAGTCATGGGAATCTATTGTCCAAGGGATAATATTTTTCCTAACATTTATGGACCAATGGGTAAAAGATCATTGGTGAAAATTATGGCTTGAAATGACTAAACATGGGAATAAAAATGATTACTCCTATGGTATGACTAGTCTTGTCAAGTTTATGTACACCTTGGCAAGTCTAGCCTCCATGATCCAAGGGGTAAAAATTCTCCTAACAATTATTATCCAAGGGATATTAATGGTAAGTAAGGCTGATGTGACTAGGCATAGGCTTACTTCTTTTGAAAGCAAAATAAAGGTTTCCCATGGTCCAAGATTCCTATATGACTTGTCGGGTCCAATCTAGGTTTTCACTGGCAAGACTAACTTCTATTACCCAAGGGGTACAAATTTCCCTAGCACTTATTAACCAAAGGATAAAAGGTGATGGTAATGTTAAGATTATTCTAGATAGAACAACACATAGATTTGGGGAAGCATACTGTCCTATAAGTTGGGAAAAGTACACTGGCATATGGGTTGGGATAAGTACAGTGATACACATACTTCTAATTACCTCATGAACTCATGGGTAATAATTTTCCTACTTTCTATTACCCAATGGATAAACAATCATGTCATATTATTCATGACATGATAAGTCAAAGGTACTATGATGTCATGACTTTAACTAATGGTCACTAACTTTTCTAGGTTTTATTATCCACTGGATATGTAATCATGTCACACTATTCGTGACATGACAAGTCTAAAGTACAATGATGGGTAGTCAAGTCATGCTATTATCCAATGAACCATAGTCTTCCTAGTTCCTATTACTCAATGGATAAAGAATAAAAGAGGTAGGTACGGGCTTGAATAGTCTTGTCAACCTTGGCAAGTCAAAAGTTTATTAACCAAGGAATAATAATTTTCCAAACAATTATGGACCAAGAGGTAAAGGAATATTGGTAATAGTTAGGGTTTGAAATGATTTGTCATGGGAGTAAAATGATTACTCCTATGGTCTAATGGTCCTATAGGGTTTGGAGGAGTTCATAAGGTTCAAAGATGGTATAAAAGGTCCAATTAGGATTAGGGTAATGTAACTAGGTGAATCAGTGGTCCGGTTCCTCCAACTAATCGGTTGGCAACTAACCCTACTTGCCAAGTAGGATTTCTAGCCAAGAAATATAATTTAAAGATTTTATCTAACTCGTTAGGAAAATATACAAGTGCTTTTATAAGCATACTTATTTTTAGAAAATGACTAAATTGCTCGGCGTGAAAGATATAATTTTATAAGTCTCAAATCTAATTATGACGGATTATAAAAATTAAAAAGAAATTTTTAGTAGCAAATCCAAGTAATTAAAATAAAATTTAAATATTTAACGAAATTTTTATTTACCAAAAATTAGGGTCGTTACACATATTTCAACTGGTATTTTCTTTTTTTCTTCTTCACCTACTCTATATTTTCTTCACTTCATCCACAAACTATTTCTCTTTATTTTCCTCAAAAAATGAAGCTCATATCTCTTGATCATCTACAATTCAACCCATCGTTGACGGATTAAGGTATTTCACTATTTTTTTCCATATCTATTTTTTTTCCCCAAAAAAAATTCATAATAGGAGGGAAGAAAGTCACCTATTTTTATCCAAAATTAAGAGAGGGAATCAATTTTTTTTTGCCCAATGAAAACATAAATGGGGAGAAGTGAATGATGAAAAACAGAGGGGGAGAGAGAAAGAGTGAAATTGTAGTGGACCTTTATTTTGGTTATGGACTAGAAGTGATCATTGTGAAACTCAACATTATTAAACTTAGCAACCTTTTAAGTGAATAATCAAAAGCTGATGTGTCAACTTTTAGTTATTCTTTTTTATTATACCACTGTAGATGACCTAAGATATGGTAACTAGAGCCAGTGTTCATGGTAAGTATAATGGCATTTTTTGGTCAAAAAACTACAAAACCATCTTACTTTTAGGGGGTAATTTTGATCTAGGGGCTTAGATTAACCTAAAACCTGGTCTAAAGATCTATATTTATTGGGGCATCAATGACCCAATACCACATTGAGGCATCATAGAAAAATTTTACGTGTACTGGGTAAGTTGAAGTGATGCAAGGCGAAAGGAGTTGGATGGGGAGGCAGAGGGTGGATTTTTTTTTGGAACACGATAGAAATGCATTGATAATAATAAAGTAAAAAGTACAATTGTGTTGTCGCCGTTCCAATAATGAAGACATGCCAGCGATGATGGAAGACCAAATTAAGGTCTAAGGAGTAGAACACAAAGTACTAGTCGGCAAAATACAAAAGATACAACTATTATGCTATCGCTAGACGATAAAGGCCAACAAGTGGCCTTTGAACGCCAACGACAAGCGAAGGCCAATGAGGGCTGAAAGAACAAAACATAGTATGGATAGTGTGTATTATGTGTATGCGACCAAAATA
Organism: Rhododendron ovatum; assembly: GCA_019656835.1. Classification (NCBI taxonomy): domain Eukaryota; kingdom Viridiplantae; phylum Streptophyta; class Magnoliopsida; order Ericales; family Ericaceae; genus Rhododendron; species Rhododendron ovatum. The sequence continues at coordinate 22,798,432 of CM033794.1, read as the reverse complement.
AGTACAAAACGAAAACGAAAACTAAAACTAATACAATGGAAAGGAACCCACCACCACAAGTGGGGAAGTTGGATCCATTCGAAAGAGAGAGAGAGGAAAGACTGATCAAGCGGGGAGGGAAAATCGAAAAAGAGGGGCTGATCGGGTTTGAGAAAATCCAGTTGAACGGATGGGGGAAGGGGCAATCGGAAAAACGGAGCCCAAACGGCTGGGTTTGAGAGAAGAATACGTGCGTGACTATACACAAAGGGGGTTGTAACGCCGAAACAGCAGGCTGTCGAAGACAAGTTGGAGGCGATGACGAGGCGACGAACGGAGGCAAGTCAACAACAACCCACATGCTCGAATCAGTGGATCGAACAGAGGGGGCTGCAAGGATGCTTATTCATGGAAAGGAGGGAAGGTTTGACAAGCGGTGAGGGTGGGTGTGGCGAGGGAGGAGGTGGCAACCTCCCTTCACCGTGGGGGACCTTGGCTTTCTTTGTATGCTAGAAATGACTTTCTCTCTCTAGAAAAGTGGGGTTCAGTGATGGAGTTTTTATTAATGTGGTGTTAAAACAATTTCAAGCAGATGGTGATTACTGGTAAGTGAAGATAGAGGCAAAATAGAATACGAAATGGGTCTAGTGGTGGTAGAAATTGAAAAGATTTGGGCCATTATTTTGAGATGGTGATGATTGGTGAGCCACCTTTAGAAGGTAAAATAAAGAGAGAATTGCTTTGTAACCTAGAGAGAGAGGAACATTGGATGCTATCACTTTGACCCCTAACAAAAATTGATCGAGGCAAATCATTGTCCTTAATTCAAAGTCTTCAGCTCTTAATAACAACCTAACTTAATTGGTTTTACCACATTTTATTTACCTTTGGGTGCACATCTTGGTATTAAGTTCCTGTAGTGCATTAGCGTACTACGGAGACCCCTCACAACATGGCAATCTCGACCCATTTTTTATGCTATATACTTTCCAAACACTTATGTTGTTTCATTAAGACAAATTATGACTACTTTGGGGTTGATTGTTGAGAATAAGGCCAAACCAACGAATACAATCAACAAGTACAATTAGGAATAGAAAACAAGCACGCAAGAAACAAAGATTTTTATGTGGTTCCCTACTAGTTTGTTGAGTTCATCCACAACTTACACTAGTTTTCACTTTGTATCACATGAGCAATGGCGAACCCATAAATTTGTATTAGTGGGAGCACAAGCTGATAACAATAACAATAACAACATTGAAACCTTATTTGACAAGAACAATTTTAGTGAATTTCATCCATCAAGGGATTTCTCTAGTACGTACAAAAGGCTACATCAATAGTTCTCATAGGCTACTACCAAATAGCATATTGGAAAGGCAGATAAAAATGCTCCAACAATCAAGCTTTCCTCCAAGGAGAAAATCATTTTCACGGCTCCGCCATGAAAAACTGTTTACAGCGCTAATCGTGGAGTAAGAAACTTGTTCACAGCGGAGCCGTGAATAAGTTTCCCTGTCCTCCAAGACTTCTAGACAGAGCTTTCTCCCAATGATTGTTGGCTCACTTTGTCGGCAAGTTCCTCATCGGGTAAATGTCGAATCACCTTCTCTCTGGCTTCTGTTTTCTTAGTAACCCTATTAGCTTGGGGGGACCGAGGGTTGGTGTTTTAAGGACTTCTAGTACTGATTATAACTGACACCTTTCTTAGAGGATACAGAGGGAATTGTCCATTAAACTCCGACTTCTAGCATCTATTCTGAGCCATGAGATTAGGGTCAATAATACATTTTGATTACTGGAAAATAAAAATAATAGTGTGTGTGTGTGATTTAATTAACAAAAAGAGGTACATTTAAAAAAAAAAAAAGGTATGAAAATTTAGCTTCTTAGAAATAGTTTGGCAAATAAATACATGTGTGAAATTCAAAGTAATTTTATCAAAACATAATAGTAAATTTATTGCCTATAATTAGAATATGCAAGAATATTAATGTAATACTTTAAAATTGAGAGGGGGTCATCCCTTGTGGGCCTGGGTGTCAATCCGCCCTATATATACGAGTCAATACTGGTCATACCGGCCTGCACCGGGCCTGCTTTGGAATCCCGACTAGATAGATATACTAGTGTATTTTTTCTTTAATAAAAAAGGCTTGAATTTTAAGATAATTAAAAAAAATAGTGCCCATAATATGTTCATCGTGGTACCTAATAATTAGAACTAAAATTAAGATTGTAACGCCCGAATTTCGAAACATTAATAAAAACATTTAAAAGACGATTTTTCCAATTAAAATTCATAGATTTAATACATCACTATTTCAAAAGCAGATGTCATCATGTTACAACCATATCGAATTAAGTTTAATTAGCCGAATTTGACCAAATATTACAATTCCCCAAATAAACTTTGAAGCTCCCAAAATAAAGTTAGACTTAAATTAATTGGAGCGACGACGTATACAGAAACCAAGGTTCTTTGGCTCCCTCTTTAGTAGCATTGACTTCGGTCGGAGTTTACGACACTTCTCTGTTCTATCTTCGATACCTGGCATTTGAAGACCAGGACAACGTAGTACCGTGAGCAATTGACACTCAATAGATAAAGCCTACCCGAAACCCATAACTTATATACAAGGGCATGTACAATACTGTAACGCCCCGATTTTTCAAGGAATTTCGGGCGCATCACCCTTAAAATACACTGAAGTTCGCAAACTACTAGACCCCTATTTGTCCTTATACAAAAATTATAATTTCAAAATAATACAAAAAACAAAATCTTACATTTTTATTCAATAACATTTCCAGAGCGACTCTAGGTATGACACGGACTCCAAGCAACGTTAGCCCAGCCTCCGTTCCAGGGGTCCCACCTGTATCAACTGTTCCACTATAGAAACCTGCACCCTCTGGTAAATTGATCGCCGAAGCAAACGATTTGCCAGAATACAAACGTATCCGTGAGTGATAAATCATCCAGTAGATATCCCTGAATCCATAACCCATAAAATACAAGCAATAATATAATAATGGACATAAAGGATAAAGTTAAAGCAATCAGAAGCGTATTTTGAATTATTTTGTCTTTAAGTGATTTCTAGATTTCTCTACCATGAGAAATATTCCTCCCAGACAACCTTTGAATTATGGCAACTCTGCCGATTTACCCTCCCCTTATTTGCCCAGCTTGGGGTCCCAGATGAATAAGACCAAACTATATGTCGTGTAACGCCCCGACTTTTCGGAAGCAATATAAAATAAAATCTTGAGAAAATTTGCTAAATAAATATAATTTTTCAAAATAAAATTTAGCTATTACAATTACAAGATAAATTTACTGATTCAAAATACATTAATTTCAGAGCTGACTCTAGGCTTGATACAAATCCGAAGAATACTCGATCTTTGTTCCTGATATTATTTCCGTGTCGAACTGCACCATCTTTGAATCCTCTCCATTGAATCCTGCACCCTCTGGCAAATTGATCGCCGAAGCAAACGATTTGCCAAGATATAGACGTATCCGTGAGTGATAAATCACCCAATAGAATAATCCAACCCAACCACCCCTCTTACTTTACAATTAGCCGGTAACAAGATAATATTGAATCGAAGAAGCCAAACAAATATTCTCCACATAAGCCAGTTCATTACTATCCATAACCTAATATGAAATCTAAGATCTCTCCGCGAGATCTTTCCTCCCTCAACCGCTAGCCATGCTCGGTCCCATGAGGTCACTTCCCTTTACTAGTGTCGCAGGTACACCTAAGTTATATACTGAGTGTGCACCCCAATAACTACAACAAGGGGAAAGCTTATCATGCCTGAATCACAACTAGGGTTCGCCTATCTTATATACCGCTTCACCATCATCACTGGACATACGCCAGTTTATCAATTCACCACTGGACACACGCCAGTTTCAATCTCATCACAAATCTCAACATCACGCCTGCAGGCAATCTAGAAATAAAACTTTTCAATTCATCCATTACTGAGCACCGTCTAAGTGAATTCTATTCGCATATCACTCTATGTCTCTAGGGTCCAATCTAGCATTCAAATCAAGTATCATTGCAATATACAATTAAAACGGATAATAATTAAAACAATTAATAAGCAATGTAATCACGCAACTTTTTATGAATAGGCCATTGCCCTTAATATCGCATGACCATAAGATAATAAGTAAGAACTTTTTTAAAAGGATTTAAAAAATATTTTTCTAAGCTCCTGTTAATTATTTTCAAGTAATTAGATTAACTAAAAACTCATTAAATGCATTAATTATGTAAAAATATTAAAATAATTAACGTGACCTGATTAAGAGTCCGACAGGTCCTATGCAACTAGTTGAGTATCAAAAGTTGGGTTCGGAGAATTGCAGAATTAATTTAAATAAAGACGTTAAATAAAGTGGCCAAAAGTGAAGTAAATAGATAATAAATAATTTACTAATTAAAATATGTTGAGATTAACAAAGTTTCATCTTTGGAATGTAGGGAGTCTGAATAAAATTACTCAGGCATTAATAATATGGTTTATAAGGTCGTAAATAATTTTTTATTCGAAACGCTATAGAAATAACAATAAATAGTAAATTAAATAAAGAAATATTAATTTAACAAGATATCATCTTTGAAATGCAAGGAGTCCAGAAAAAATTAGTTTGGGTGTTAAAACATTGTTTGGAAGGTCGCAAAGATTTTTCGTTTGTAAACTTTGATAGATAACTAATAAATAATTTAATAAATAGATAATTAAATAAAAAAATATGGTCTTAATAATTTATGATCTTTCAGGTGTGAAAAATCTAAAAAAAATAGTCCGGGCATCAAAAATGAGGTTTGGAAGGTCGCCAAGTTGTTTCGAAACATTTAAAACAAACTCATTCTACCAGATAAATTAAAATGATATAATTAATACGTTTTATACTAAAATGATATTATATTGTAACAAAATAATAACAAGTCAGTCATTTTTTGTAATATTAATATCAGAAAGATTGTAAAATAAATATCCTATGGGTCGTCTTCTTCATAAATAATTACAAATAAATTGTCAGGCTCAAAAATAATATCAATTGATGAATACGGCAGAAAACGCACATTGAACTATATTTTTTTCGTTCGGGACATAGGGTTAAGCATATAAACACTTAATATACTTGGAGAAGAGATTGGATAGGATTATAATACCTTGAATCGGATCGAATTGATTTAAAAACGAATCTTAGAATTTGGAGAAGACAACTTCAGGTTCTTTGATCGGAAGACTTTGGAACCAAATTGGACGATACTTGGTGATGCTAGTAGTAGAAGGAAAAGATTTGAATGGTCAGATTGAGTTTCGGTTGGGTCTTGATACGAAATCCACTTTTATCTCTCTTTCTTTCTCTCTCTAAAATTTCATGGATTGAAACTTGATTTTCTCTAATTTTTCTCTCTATTTTGGACTGGTGGGGCATGGAGAATATTGTGGTGTAAATTTCGTGGGTCAGTGGGGTAGGGTATTTATAGGAGAATTTTGGTGGAAGAGAATAAAAGTGAATTTAATGGGGTTGGTCCATGAGATTTGGAATGAACGAATTTGGCTTGGTTCTAGGGTTAGAGAGGAAGTAGAGACTGAGTAGGAGACGGAGAGACGGAAGGAGTTTGAGGTGAGGGAGGAGAAGGAGTGTGCATGTACGCATGTGTGCGTAGGAAAGATTTAAAAAGAATGCATGTATATATTGTATGCATAATTGTATTTTTAAAAAAAATTATATTAAGGAAAATAACTCTAATAATATTATATTTAGGAAAAAGAAATTGGGTCAAAAATTCGGGTTGTTACATGTCGGGTCAAACTCGGTTGTACCATCACAAGGAGCGAATGATAAACCAACCAACCACGAGAAATGATACCCATACTCCGGTTTCAACCAATAAAAACACCCCCAGAAATTCTGGGAGATAAATCCAGCAGTTCCATATTCAGGGTTCGCGCGATATATCGAAATCCACCGGTCTTAAACCACAAGTGTCGATCCCGTTACCTATTCTTTTAGTAATCAACGGTCCTCGGCCACTTTGGCTATCTCCTGACGGTAACCATCACAACAATGACTAACATCATTTCACTTTCCCCAGGGTTTAAATGTCTAATTGATTATTCCAAAATACAAATACCGCCCAAGGTACCTAAGTCCACATTTCTACGTTCCATAGCACACTAAGTAATAATGAATCAAAAGATTATAATTCAACTATCACATTCTCATCAATGCTATTAATAGTCGCCTTTTAGTCACATAACTGATTATAATAAACACGGTGATAACATATTAACCTTAGTATTTTAAACTAATACAAATTGTTATTTAAGAATATAGTACTAACCTATTAACGAACGGCGAAACATTAGTAATACTACAATTGAAAAATCTCTAAAAAAAAAAATTACTTATTGGTTAACAAAGTTTATATACCAACAAATCTATTGTTTTTACCAATTATGAAATTTTAAGAGGATATTTTATTACTACTTATAATACTAACTATAATATTAAGTTAATATTATAAATATCTTTTATCCACTAATTTTCTTTCAAAAAAAATTTACTAAATAAAGGTATTATTAATTTAAAAACTTTTTCATTTTGCTCACAAGATATTATATGTAATTATCAAGTAGTAAGAGAAATTTGAGTATACATATAATCTAAACTTTTTACAAAAAAAAATGTCACCAAATATCCACTTAATCTACAAGATAAATTAAACTGATATAACTATTACGTTTTATATTAAAAAGATATTATACAATCAGAAAATAATATAAAGTCAGTAAATTTTTCAAAAAATAATATCACAAAGATTGGAAAACAAATATCATAAGGATCATCTTCTACATATATAATATCATATAGATCGTCAAGCCCATAAATAATATCAAAATGGTGAATTTGGCAGAAAATGTATAGCAAGCTATATTTTCCGTTCGGGCTCATTTCGAGCCCTATTAACTATTCAAAACTACTTATTAACTATTCAAAACTACTCTATTATACTTAGGAAGAGTGGAAGAAGGGGTACATACTTTCGGTTTGGTTAAAACAAACTTAAAACAGATTTTTTGAGTTTTTCGGTTTTGCGAAGAAGATGAAAAGTATGGGGCGTAGGGATGACTTTGAATGATTTAGGGCTGATTCTGAGATGATTTGAGTTCGTATGGAAGGTTGGTAATATCAATTTAGAGTTTGGGGTGGTGTAAGAGGTAAATCCACTTTTCTTCGGTTTCTCTCTCTAAGCTGCCATGGTCGGAGCTTAAGTGTAGACACCCCAATCCAGACCTCAAAGGTTCTTTGAATGCCACGATGATAAAATTAAGGAAACAATACCTTTGAGAGCTTGAATAAAGGATTCCCTCAGCCCAAAAACTCAAAAGCCCAGATAAATCTAAAAGCCTAGAATTGAATCTTTAGTGCCGCACGGTACATCTCTACACCGTGCGGCGTAACAAAATTTGTTACACCATACGCCATCATGAAGAAAACCGCACAGCATTTTAGGTAAAGTTTCGGCTGGCTTAGAAAGCTGTCAGCTATACTCCTTGAGCCACAGCTACTAAAGTGGCTTAACTGAAAAAACACTTCTGGCCTGCTCATAAAAATGCCTCCACCATTTGAATTCAAAATCCTTAACTCTTGCCTATAAATACACCCCTCCACTCAAGAGAAAGGGGTCCCAAGTTCTCCAAAAGAAAGAGCCCAGGCATGGCTTCACAACCTCTTTCTCTTCTTACACTCACTTTCTATTTCCAAGTCTTAAGAATGTTATTCCCAAAAGACATTCTCTTAGCACTTTACTCCATTTTCTCATCATCATTAAAGTTAGCCTCTTACTAACTTTGAGACCACACCCACCTAAAGACCAACCATAACTCACACCCATACCTATCTTTTCTCACCCAACCTCGCCTACCCACATCATTCATCATCCGATATCACCATCCACCCCCATTCAAGCTCAAGATCAAAAGTAAAAACCAAGTTTCCTTGGGTTAGGCTCTGTCTTGACCCTGAGGGGGGCTCTTTTGCCGTTAGGCCTAACCCCCTTTGATTAAACTTTGACGTAAAAATCATTTCTAGAAAATAAAACAACAACTGTGCTGAAGGCACCACGCCGCACGGCGTTTCAATGCTTCGCGCGGTATAGTATGTTCAGGCGCACAGTCTTTTTATTAACTACTGTTTTCTTGTTCAAACTGTCTGAATCATAGCTATCCTTCGTAAGACCTGTTTTTGGTGTTGAGATATCGGTTATCAGTATTTTCAGAATGAAACCATATCTACAAGCCATATTTCATTTTATAAACAAGGTTTTCTTGACCTTCTCAAGCGATTAAGCATATCAAAAGTTGTTTCACGTCCATGGCTTGAAGAAATGGTACTATCCTGAGATGATCCAGTGATTGTGCATCTTCTGATGTCTCTTAAAAATGTTGCCTGTGATATTCTGAAAGCTGATAACAGTCCAATAACAAAATAGGTACCCCGCATGGCGTATCGTAAAGCCGTGCGCGGCATTACGGTATGTCGTGTAAGAGATCGCTGTGACCCAGACAGTTTGTTGAGTATATTTACCATTTCTGTACAGACAGCACCACGTGCACGTCAACGTGATATATTTCTCATGTCCCTCCCTCTTTTACTTGTTTATTAAAGAGTTTCGTTTTTCAAGAGATGTATGAAATTTTCCCCTTTGAATGGGGTGCTTTTTAACTAAACCTTCCTCATTCGTAACGTGGCTCCTGAACCCAAAATCTCAACGTTTTTGCTAGACCAAAAGCCTTTATGTTTAAATCAAGCTCTCGGTTTATCAGATTATCCATCTTAAAAATCCAAGTGGCGACTCTTCAAGCTCACACCGGGCGGGGAGCCCACATTAAGCTTTCACTCTCCTACCTTTCTACTGGTTTTTGAACACACAGAGGTTGAGAGAGGTGTGTGTGGAGCTGTGGTTTCAGAGGTGTGAGGGGGTGGTATTAATAGGTGTCGAACCGGGCCACGATTTGCCGAATCGAGCAGTGGCCATCTTTCTTAATGGCCAAGTTGGCCTTTCAGTTATGGGGGAGAGAAAGAGAGAGAGAGGTAAAGGTTCGGCAGAGAGGGAAAGGGGGAAAATGTACGAAGGGAAAGGGGGAATGTACAGAGGAAAAGGGGGGAATATACAGTGAGGGGGGGGGGGAATGATCGGGTGTGGGAGGGTGTAGGAGTTAGTGCATGTATGCGCGGGAATGTGCCTCACAGTGTTTGGTAGCCCGATTTTTGATTTCGAAAAATTACTAAATTAATACTGTAGTCTAAACAAAATATTTTGAGACTAACCGCGATCTCGATTTATGAAAACAAAATCTCGTTGATCAAAAATAGATTTTTACGAATACGGATAATCCCGATTCAATTTAATCGAACTAATTAGCTAGTTAATCAATCTAATTAAATAAAACAGATTATTAACAAAGAAAATAATTTTTGAAAATAATATCAAGAAATTTTTATTTAATAAAAATTTTGGGATATTACAAATACAGTTAAAAGTGAAAAAAAAATCAATTAACGTAGTTAGCAATCAATTTCAATTTTTAGCCTTTAACTTAGTGAATTCTAGAATCTCCGCATTTGAGAAACATCCTCCCATGCTAACCACTAGGACTATGGCTATTCGTGATACTGCTCTCCTTGCTTGCCCTAACCGGGAGCCCTAACGAACGGCCTAAGTTATTTACTTAGTCGGGGTCATCGACCGCCTCGCAAGGATGAATTCTCCAGGGAACTAACCGTAACCACTAGATCCACAAGGAACTAACCGGAACCTTGGGAGTATATAGACCATAGCTTGGTACTATAATACATATCACCCTTTTATCTCCTATTCAAAAAGAGCGATCACGCAATGCCATATCCTAAGGTTTCGAATCAACCATCAACTGCCATACCCTGGCTTCATTTCTCCTCTCCCAAACTGGACTCTGTGGATAACCTCCAACAGATCTGGATTCACTGGATAACCTCCAAGAATCCCATTTAAACACCATTCCTTAGGCTAACCGCCAATCACATCATCTCCTATCTTTTGATTTCCTTTAACTTAAAAATCGTCTATGTAATCTTCTACATACGTATACCAATCCCCAATGAACCTAATTTCCGTTCTAAGTTCTCGTGAAACGACCAAGTAACATGTCATACCTTACTGCAAACAATATCCAAAACATATATGGAGAACTCGAGCAAATAACAACGCAAAATGAGAAATATCAGAGCATTCGTGTAGAATTCCATTTCATAAAGTACTATCATTTCATACATTACTCCACAAGTTCTCGAACCTAATTACCAATTAGTGTACCTTACCAGTAGCAACCATTTTCATGCACTTACAAAAACTAGTATCAAGACTTAGACAAAAGAAAAAGGATAGCTTAATTATTGAACAAATAAAGCTTTGTCAAATCAGTACACAACTAAATGGGTGGATACTATATACGTAGATCTCATTCTTTAATCCGAAAATGTATTCCTTATTCATCAGTTGATTATTGCCATGGAAAAAGAATTTGTATTCTCTTCTTTTCTTTTTCTTTTCTACTTGAGCTCAATCAATCATATACCGTTCACACAGTTCATTTCGTTAAAACGCTTCCACGAGTATTCAAACTTTACATCATCAACTATACACACGTAAAATAAACACTACAACACGAAAGGGATATAGCAAGGATTCAATTTCCACGCCGAAGAACCTGATTTCCTCGCAAAATGTATTAGCGAGGAAATTTTTCCTCGCTAGTTTTCCTCGCTAAAAGATTGTCGCAAAAGGTATTTGCGAGGAAAAAATATATTCCTCGCCTATTCTGACACAATTGGCGAGGAATTTTTTCCTCACTAAATTTTTTCCTCGCAAATTCCATTTGTTGTAAAGGCTACGAATTTACTAATGGGCGAGGAAATTTTTCCTCACTAATTATAGTTTTGGTGACAAAATTATTTTCCTCGCTAAAAAAGCTGAAATCCAAAAAGAAGGTTGTTTTTTCGCGGCTACCAGCATTCAAACCTTGGATGTCGCTAATAGGAGGTGAAACACTTACCAACTGCACTGTGTTGCACTTCTAATGAAAATATTGAACATTTTGGTATATATTATAGTTTTAGCATGTTTTTCACCTCTCCAACTTACTTCCTTCAACATTAATTATGATCTTCCGACTTTTTGCAAATTCGTAGCACAAGTTTAATTTCTTACTTTCTTCAACATTAATTCTGAACTTTATTTGAACAAGTTTAATTTTTTGCTAGCACAAGAATTTTTTTGGGTTTTTTTCCCTTCATTATTCCTAATTTATACTATCTTAGAGGACTTTGGGAAGGGGATGAGGCTTACGGGGATTGAACCCTGCATATGTACATTCGAATATGTAAAAGAGAGCAACTGCACTCCACTCCACATGCATAATTTTTTTGGTTGAAACATGTTATATTGGTAACTAACAGCAACTTTTGAAGGACTAATAATATGTGTTATTATTCTAATTATTTGATGGGATTATCCTACCTTTTATGGAATGAGTATTTTGTCGTCATAAGCTCAAAATATATTTTAGTACGTATCACATTATAAATGACAAGAGGCATCAGTGTCATTAATGTTTAAGAGTGAGTTTGGGCTTCTTCTTTTTTGCCAAATACAAAGGGTAATATAGATTCATAGCTTATTTTTTAAAAGCTTTTTTCATCATTGCTATAATAATATGAACAAAATTTGTAAATATTCAGATCATCCAAAAAGCACTAAAGACAACACATTTTAAAAAAATTCATCTTTAACGAATCTTTTAAAATTTTCAATTGCCCTGTAACGACTCTGATTTTTAATAAATAAAAATTTCGTTAAATATTTGAATTTTATTTTTAATTACTTGATGTTGCTTCTGAAAAATTCTTTTTAATTACTAATAATCCGTCATAATTGGATTTTAGTCCTTTAAAATTATATTTCTTGGCTAGAAATCCTTCTTGGCAAATAGAATGAGTTTCTAACCAAATAGTTGGAGGAACCGAACTACCACTTCACCTAGTTACAATCTCCTAATCCTAGATGAACCTTTTTGACCATCTTTGAGCCTTATGGACCCCTCTCAACCCTAATTGAACCTTTTAAACTGAGGGAGGTAATCATTATACTTCATGTCTAGTCATTTCAACCTTATTTATCATCATTTTTTCTCTACCCATTGGATAATAGTTGTTAGGAAAATTTTTATCCCTTGAATAATAGACATTAGAATTTGCCAATGAATATATAGATTTGACAAGACAAATCATGCACCATAGGAAGCCATCATTTTGCCAATGAATATATATATGTATGTATGTATATACGCTTGATACAAGGAGGGAGAGAGAGAGAGAGAGAGAGAGAGAGAGAGAGAGAGAAAGAGAGGAAGAGAGAAGAGAAAGCCGAGGGGGAGAGGGGGGAGAGAGAGAGAGAGAGAGAGAGAGAGAGAGAGAGAGAGAGAGAAGAGAAAGCCGAGGGGGAGAGGGGAGAGAGAGGCCGAGAGAGGGAGAGGGAGAGAGAGAGTGAGTGTGTGCATGTGTTGGCCACTCAAGCAAGCTACCTCTTTTAGACAACCTCACACTCAACCTAAGTACAATGTGACAATCCATTTCTAGACTATTTCAAGCACCACCTAGCCCTTAACCATCCTAGTTTCTACTCGTCAACTAGACCTAAGATTGACTAAACATGGGAAGGCTACACTTTGGCCTAGCTATCATTTCCTTCTTACTTGCAAGACTTGCCAACCTAGGTTATAATCACCTAGGATTGCCTTACAAACCTTAGAAAATCTCCATGATCACACCTAGGATGGATTGACAAGGCCTTGGCTTGTTTAAAGGTGTGATTTGACAATACAATGGAACAAAAAAATGAGAGAAGGAGAGAGAGGGGGGGCGGCCAAGGAGAGGGAGAAGGAGCCAAAATTTTGCTATAAATAGGACCCCTCACTTGTCATTCAACTCACACCTTCAAGCTTTCAACTTCTCTTTATAGAAATCCTTGTGTTCTTACTTTGTTCTTTCTTGTTCTTGAGTTTCTTCTTGAGTTCTTCAAGAAACTCATCCTAGGCCGCCACTAAACCACCACTCGACCACCCTTTTAATTCCAAAAGTTAGTAGTTTTAGTCAAGAACTAGTTTCGAGAAAAACCTTTCTCTTTCGAAGCTATCGTAAGATCACCGTAGGAAATTACTCCATTTGATAACCGACTTACTTCCCGTAGCCACCCTACCGCCAAGAAGAACGGTAGATTATCCTTACTCACTTCTCTAGTATAACTAAAAGTTGTATATTACTTGTACGTTTGAAATGCATGCTAGTTAATAAACTTATTGCTAATGGAGGTATGAACATGTAAAATAACCGACTTTTACTCCAATAAATATATGTTGTTTTGAACTTCCCACAAAGGAGGAATGAACGGATTTTGAAAGATAGGAATTTATCGTTCAATTGGAAGTATTCGTATTTTGATTTTTAGGATGGTTATGAGCATGTATATGTGATTACTAGGAATTATTTGTCTTGATGTGCGATAAAGTATAAGTGGTCTCCACTTCAAAGGCGTCCGTACATGTGGCGTTATGCTTTAAGTGATGATTTGAGCATGATTAATAATATAGAGTTGGATGATCTTGCTAGTTTAGTTTCAAGATTACAAAAAATGATTTATGGTTATATATGTAAAAAGTCCTACCGCGGAGTCGTTGCATGAGAACGAGACATAGAAATTGAAAAAATAAAAACATGACACCTAGGGTGAGGTTAATGAAAAGTCATGTTTTGCAAAAAGAGAAATATTTTGAAAACCACAATGTGGCCGGACATGGTAGCCCATTGTGTGGTGTGTGTATGTGTATGCCAATGGGAACCCGGTGCGGCGGAACCATTGTGAGGATACTCGGGAGACCGGAACGGCAAAACCGAGGTTGGGTGTGTAGCTTGGTTATCCGCGGAGAGGAGCCAATGCAAAGTTTTGTGTGCCAATGGGAACCCAGGATGGCGGAACCATTGTGAGGATACTCGGGAGATCGGAACGGTGGAACCGAGGTTGGGTGTGTTAAAAATGATTTTGAAAATGTTGATTTGGTAAAAGAAAGGTGAAACTAGTGACACAGTCTACGAAATATTGAGTAGGAGAAACTCAAAAAATCATGGACACCAACGTTAGTTTAGATAGTGAATATGGATGTGTCATTGTTAACTGTTTTGTCAATTATGCATGTACTATGGGAAAATCGTTAGTTTTGTGGTCTATTGTTTGTAAGTTAAGGATTAGTGGGTATGAATTATTCTATTGAGCTTTTGTAGCTCATGGTGTTATCTTTGGTGACCCTGACATATTATATTGGTGGCGACGCAGGTAAAATGTGGCAGACCTTATAAATGAACAATGTGAATTCTACACCTTGGAAGCTTTCGGAGCCGAGGAGCTAGCTAGGATGGAGGAGCAGGCGGAGCAGTAGAAACCCTAGTTCCCCCTTCCGTGTTTAATAAAAGTACTCTTGTGAGAGTTATGATGTAACAATAAGTCAGACTCCATTTAAGTTTTCAATGAAAATGTTTATTTAACGTTCCCAAAATTAGGGGCATTACATGTCCTATATCTCTCAGACACACAATATTAATATGTATATATAAAAATATGCATGATATTTTCAAAATTGCTTTTGAAATTAATGTTTAACATACTTAAAAGACATGCCATTAGAATCACTTAAGTTGGTTTGAATAAAAATCAACAATGGTTTACAAAAAAATTCTTTACTGCATAAATGCATAATAGATATGAAATTACATGTATTCCTGAATAGCAGTAATGTAGATGTTTTGAAAATAGATTTGTAGTAATCTAATTTCAAGATATTTTCAATACGACATCACTTCAAGATGTTTTTAACTTTGTCTTTTGTTGAGTTTTTTTATTACTATGGGATAAATCATCAATATCTACACTTCAAGACACTCAACTACTATGAGATAACATTTTTTCAGCATGTCTTTAAAAAAAATTATTGAAACAATAAATTTTATGACAATTTAAATAAACTGACATTGTTAACAATTAATTTAAAATGAAAAAAAAGTGAATGCATAGAATTAGTGAAATATATCATTCATTACTAATTAGAATAAGAAAAGTGATGAAATAATTTTTTCCCGTTTATCACCTTTTTATTTTAATAAATTTGATGATGGTATCCAACTATGTAGTTTAATATGTCTTTACCATCATGATATTACAAATACATATAAACATAAATATTGGCGTATATATCAAAAATTAATGAGTCGTAAAAGAGGTGAGAAAATCTGTTTTCTTCGCTAGAAAATGCCCTTTGGCGAGGAAATCTGTTTCTTTGCTAGAAAAGGCGACAGAATTGAATTTCCTCGCAAATAATGTACTTTTCGCGACGAAATCCATTTTCTTCGCCATAGCCCTTTCGTGTTGTAGTGAAATATACTTAGGGAGATAGAATTTAACTACCTCTCTTCCCAAAAAATAAGCAGTGGTTTGAAGAAAAAGAAATGGAGCGAAACGGCAATTCGATGGTGACTCGGAACCCAAATGGCTGATTTTGGAGTTAGTTTCTGCACAGTTTTAGAGCTGAAATGGAGTAGTGGTGTTCGGGTTGTTTTGGACTGAAATTGGATCGTCCAAGTTGCAGAAATTAAAAAGAAGAGATGGTGGACTTTTTAGATGGTAATAAGAAGTGTTGGGAAAAAGAAGTAGTGTTCACTTCTTTGCTCTCTCTTTCTTTCGAAAAATCAAAGAAGAAAAGGGGACTGAATACTCCTTTCTCTCACTCTCTCTGCCGTGTATGGTGAGCCGGCTAGGAACAAAAAGAAAAAAAAATGGAGAGGGAATATATCAAAGGGATTTTGGATTGCATGGAAGTTATTAACCTAAGGGAAATGATGTGTTTTCTAAATATGAGGAAAAAGAGGAGGAAAGGTGGGATTTGGTCTACTCACACATCTCCGCCGAAAATATATAAAAGGTGGGGAAGGGTTTGATCTGGTGCAACACATGCACACGCTAAGAAAAATCACTTGCTGGGTACTCGCGCACATAATCGATTATTGGATAAAATTTGATGTAATGATAAAAATAATTTTTTGAGCAAAAATAATATTTTTGTTTTGATAATTATTATTATTTATTTTAAAAAAAATACCGGATCTTTACAAAGATATATAAAAGTGTTAGAATTTCTTTTACTTCTCTACTTCAAAGTTTTGCAATTATACATAAATATATTACAGAGATATAAAAATTTATGGTGCGGTATATCTATAACGGTTTCCAGAGAGACACGCTAGTATTGTACAAAAACCAAACCTTGAGGGGTGTGAGTGAAATTTCCCCATAACTAAGTATAGTGTACAAGTATGAATTATTAGAGCATCTGCTTCATACTCTCTAAATTTCAAACCAAATTACTCCTAAAAAAACCATTTTTTTTTTACTTTAACTAATCACCTTTTAAAATGCCTACTGCAATCTGCATCAAAACTCTATAATCTAAAAGAGCATCCATATTATGATAAACAAATTAGTGTGGATAAGCAAACTTAACAACAATTCTAAAAAAATACCCCACATTATAATAAGCAAAGTTACAAATCTTTTAGTAAATAACCAAATTCCATTCATTCCATAATCAAACTTAACAAATTTTACCAATAACCAAAACTTAATGACCAAATTCGAATTTTTCGTAAACGAGTTTCAATCACGCACCCGACCCTACCAAATTATTCGTCTGGAGAAGAAGATTTCAAAACTGAAGGGCCGGTCGTCGTAAACCTCCTCACGCGCCGCCTAAAGAGGCTGCGCATGAGATCCACTCACACACGCGCCGAACTCGTCAAATCGAGTAAAGGCGCATGATATCACGCTTAACCTCTTTAGGCAGCGCATGAGGCCCGCGTGAAAATATTTCCGACGACCAGCTTTTCAGTTTTAGAATCGTCTCATTGAGATGAATAATTTGGTATGGTCGGGTGCATAATTGGAACTCATTTGCGATTGAACAGATGTGCATTTTGTATTGTGGGGTTTTTTTTTTTGGTTAGAGATGCAAAAATTACCAATATTGAGATAAGTTTAATTATAGACTAAATGGATAATCAAATACTGACGTGACACATTTTGGTTATTGGTTTTGATTATTACCATTACTGATGCTCTAACGTATGGTCCATTAATATATTATTTCCTCCTTCTTATTATATAATAGCTATATTTGTGTAATGACTATATTCTAAGGGCTATATTTTTGTGAAGACTCTATTCTAATGGTCATATTCTTCTTGTTCAACATAAATATGATCATTTGTTGTCTAATTTTCATCTATCTCAACCCAAATCTTTCTTCCATTCTAGCTTCATTTTCTTAACATAGATCTTGAGTTTCTAGATAATTAATATGATCCTTTATCATTCCGACTCCGATGATGAGTTAGAGATTATTACAATAGCTGCCATGGAGGCACAACGATTGAAAGCCAAGAGATCGCGATAGAGTTCTATTCAACCTCCCAATTTCATACGATGTGATCATTTGGGAGGATGTCGGAGAGTCTTTCTCGACTAATTTGCTGATCCACCAGTATTTCCACCCAATATATTTCAAAGGAGATTCAAATGAATTGATCTCTTTTTCTTCGCATTGAATCGAACGTGGTAGCTGATGAATAATATTTCATCTGAAAAAGAAATAGTGCTAAAGTGTTGTGTTTTGTCTTCCCTCATGAAGATGACTACGACAGTTATATTGCGCGCTTTTGGAGAGCTGCAAATTCAATCGATAAATATCCAAGGATCAAAGAAAGCATCGCACTAAAAAGCCTCAAAAAATTTGTCAAAGCAATTGTCGCAATTTTTCTCGACCAAGTACTTGAGATTGACCCCGTTCGTTTTGAATTTGGATTTGTAAGTAATCAGTGTAGAGAGAAAATAAAGTAATGATTAGAAATAGGGGTAATGATTAGAGAGAGAAAGAAAAAAAATGAGAGTAATGATTGAAGAGAAATAGGATAATATTTAAAATCCAAAATCCAAAATCTTTAAACGAACGGGCTCTAAACAATGATGACTATCAAAAAGCAAACAGCGGCGCTACAGTTCCCCACCCCAAAAGGGATCCCGACGCCCCGCCGAGCCCACTCCAGCCATCAAACGGCTGATCCGAGCCGTTCAAAATTTCTATAAAAAAAAAAAATAAGTAGGCTTACGCTAGAATCAACGGCATCCGTTGTGTGTAGATGTTCGATCAAAATACTCCATATTTTTGTATATATATATAAAAATACAAATACATAAAAAAACATGAAGTGTTTGGATCGAGCATCTATACACATTGGATGCCATTGATTTCCGCAAAGACCCACTTGTTTTTTTTATATAATTTTTGGACGGCTCGAATCGGCTTTCTGATAGCCGAAGTGGGCCCGGTAGAGCGTCAGAATCCGATCGGGATCCCTTTGGTCGAGAACCGTACACTTTTCGAAAAGCAAAAAACTTTAGACCCGTAGATGTGTAGCGTTAACAATGGTCCTTTTATTAGAAAAAAGAAAAGAAAAATGTCATTTGACACCTTGTCAGAAACCCCTTGTCGGCAGAAAACAAACTTTACTGAAAACCACAAACTTTACTGAAAACCACACAAAATCACATGGACAGGGTGAAATCATACAAATCATGGGCAGGACTATGGTCACCGCATGGATTTCGCAGTAATCGTTCATCGCATGTTTATTGAGATCCACTCTGAGTTTCAAAAAAATATTAAAAAATATTTATAAATTTTAAAATAATATTTTATGATACCCTATAAAAAATTAACTCCAACAGATATCGACAAATATGTTTTTTAAATTTGTAGGAACGAAACTATAAAATTAAATAGTTTCGTTCTTACGAATTCTAAAAAACATATCTATCAATATCCGTTAAAACTGATTTTTTATAAAGTCTCATAAAATAATATTTTAAAATTTATAAATATTCTTTTATAATTTTTCAAGACCCTAATAAACTCGCGGTGGACGGTCACCACCTAGACTTTCGCATCATACAAATACCTATGCATTCCAACATATGTATTCCTATTATATTGCCAATTTCACACAAAATGACAAAATACCCAAAAAAATAAAACAGTACAATCATTCCATTCCGCTTCTCTCAACGAAGTGGGACCGCAAAAAGTCGACCTCATCGGAAACTTATCACAGATCATTGCATTCCGAACCCTAGAACTACACCTGGAGAGAGAGAGAGAGAGAGAGAGAGAGAGAGAGAGAGAGAGAGAGATGTCATTCAGATCGAGGGAAATGATGAAGAATATAGTGAAGAAGATCGGAGGGGAGAGCAATTTGGGTCCTGGAGTGTAGGAATCACTGGAGAAATGCATTCCCAAAACCAAAGTCGTCATGGGTAGAGCCCACCGCGGCCTCTTCGCTGGCCGTCACATTCAGTTTGGCAATCGCGTCAGCGAAGACGGCGGCAACAAGTATGTTATATGTTTGCGTTTTTTGTTGGTTTCTCATTATTCCGACGAGCGTTTGTCTAATTCGATTGTTTAGTTTGTCGGTAATTGAAGCGGTGCTTCTGTTTCTGAGTGTCGAATTCTATTGTTTTTATGTGCTGGTAATTACTGTAGAAGATATTTTCTGGCTGTGCGTTTTTTATCCTTTAAAATCCATTAGCTTATAGATAGAGTTGCAATATTGAAATAGAAAACGTTACATTAAGCAAGAAGGAGTCTCATATGCTGTTTTATTGATTGAACTGCCAAGAATTAACCTACAGTACAGCAGGTAACTAACTGCCTAAGCAGCAATATTTCTAGAAGTTGAATGGGGAGCTAAAATTTAGATCACTAACCAAACCAAAAATTTAGATCACTACAATTCTTTATGTGGCTTCTAGCATTACAAGTTTTCCGTCAACGATAAACTGACTCTGCAAAGAGGAGAAGGATGCAACCTATGACAACAAAGTATATTAGCAAAGGGGTTTTTCGAGAAGACTTAAGTTGAGGTAGTTTTGTGTGAAACAATGAGTGTTGATATAGAGAGTTTTATTCCACTCTCTCACACACATCGGTTTTCATATGAGCTCTCCCTTGAGACATCTTCTTTCTTGTTTCCCTCTCTGAAGTATCAAAACCAACCCCTCTTGCTGTGTTGTTATGTTCCATCTTAGCTATGTTGTTTTCACACACCCATATGCATGTGTATGTCTGTTAATATATGCATGTAGAAAACCAACCCTCTCGCTGTGTTATACAAATGAGCATCAAAGAGTAAGCAGACCATTTAGAAAAGCCAGTCTCAACCTGTACATACAAAAAGCCTGTAGGACAGAATATAGGCCACACCATTTGTGGAAGACCATATGCGTGCAAAAAATCCTGTAGCATAAAAGGCTGGGTACAGCTACACTAATTACACTAGCCCCTCTACATCTTAAATGGAAGACTCAATGCATTGCAAGACAAGCTAGGACCACACTTTCTCATTTTCCAACTTGCAATGTTTAAGAAGATGATTAACCATTTCATCACATATACAAGGGCGACACCAATAGACTATAAACCAGTATCTTCTGATTAGATTATCCATTGTCAAAATTCTTTTCAAAAGTGGCCCTGTGCACTAGAAAGGAAAAAACAAAGATCTTAGGAGGAGCCCTAGCTGACCATATACTCCTTTCCACAGGAAAGTTTTGTCACTAGCAACAAGTGAAGCGCGACCATGGGACTCACCTCAAAATTTCCCCCCTTCTAACAACCCCTCTGCAAGATATCATCCTCCTATGAAACACCGACACCTCTAGAGGTCGAAGTATCGCAATGTCGGACACGGGGACATGGCGGGAACACGTATGGAACACGCCACATGGTGTGCCCCATAATTTAATATAAATTTTTTAGGGGGACACGGCTGGGGCTGGGGACACTGATGGGGACATGGCAGGGGCCAAACTGTATTTTTTTAAAAAAAATTGGGGGTCAAACTATAATTTTTTTTTTTAAATTTTGGGGCCAAATTTTAATTTTTAAAAAATTTCTAGGTGTCAAACTATAATTATTTATTTATTTATATAAATAAATACACGTGGCGTGGTCCCGCCTTGCCCATGTCCCCATTTTTTTAGAATTCTTGTGTCCCCGTGTCGGTGTCGGTATCCGTGCCCGTGTCGGTGCAGCATCCCCCCATCCCACCCCTCAAAGACCGTAAAGCAAGCCAAGAAGATCAAGTAGAAAAAATTAGCTCTCCATTTCGGCCCACTGCCAGAAGCTATAGAAAGGCCTTACATGATTCTCATAATTGGAGTTGGCAGTATCTTTACTTTGAGTAAGAACAAGAATTGTAAAAAAATGTAGCTTCTAGTATGCAAAACTATAATTGGAAGTTGGAATTACAGTGTTTGGTTCTTTAACTAGCATTTCAAAGCGTGCCGAGGTATGTTTATGCACTAGCGCTCTTGTTAAAAAACTCTCTTGATTTGAACTGCATTTGAGTAGGCTTAATCAACGCCTGGTTTTCGTGTGATGTTCGGAAATTTGGAAAATTCCTGCATTTAAGAAAACACAGCACTTATATACATTTATGCATTCACATTAGACATTAAAACAACGCAATGAAAGGAGGAGCCAATGGGTAAAATGCATCCATCGATACTTTTTGTCAATCCTTGACTGAGATTTTCATGCACCTTAACTCATACAAGCAAAGCCGTGGGGTATTTCTGTTGTGGTTAATATTTTGTCCTTGACCGGCTTGAAGAATTGGTCTCTTATCTGACTTGAAAAGCTCCATTTGTGGAAACGCTTGAGAAATGTTTTGGGGAAAGGATGATAGAGGATCTGGAATGGTAGAATGTTTCAAAGAAACTATTCACTATTCACTCTCCACAATCAATTATCAATTGACGCTGAATAACAAGAAGAGGAGAGAGAGCACAAGTGGAAATCCAGAGAGCAGAAGTAAAACAATACTACGAAAGGGTGGCAGCCTCCATAGTCATCTTTGTGGCATAACAAACAACCCTACTTAAGAGGGAAACTAAAAAGTTACAGGAAAATAACCAGAGTTGTTGATAAACAATACCATTGACGTCATTATTCTGGAGAACTTAATCTACCCAATTACCCATGCACATTGCTAAATGGAAAGGTAAGGATTTGATCAAATATAGAATTTAGAAAGTTACTTACTGTCAGATTTTAGAATAGTAGCAATCTGATGGAGAAAAAGAAAGAGGTAATGGGAAAATTCCTCTCTATAGAACCATGTCCTGACAACTGTTTACAAAGGCCCAAACCACATGACTAATGCAGTTATAGGAAGCCGTAGGCCGATATTCCCTGTGATGCCCTATATCAGCTGGTTTCTTTAGTCTGAGGGAATAAATATAGTTTGGTTTGTGTAGATATTTATTGTTGGCCACAATGGAGATCTATATTATTGCACAATGTATAGGAAACTATACACATAGAGGTGCTTGAGCTACTTAATCGTTTAGGCTATTGAATTATTTTTGGGTTCAAAGTTTACCTCAGTTCCCTTGAATTTTTAGTTATTTGCATTTTTTCCTCCCTATTCTTTTGTTTGACAAAGGAAATGGTTTGTCGAAATGATAGCTGCTATTGTACTTTGTAACTATAAACGAGATTAATATGGTTATTTAACCCAGCTTAATCTGTCAAACACATGCTATAGGTGCTTCTGAGTTATGATCAACTTCTCCTGCCCTATTAGTTGTTAATGATTGCTCCAAGATGTTTAATGGAGAAGGTTCGATGAGTTCTCCTAAATGAGATCACATAGACATTATTTCTGTTTGAATTTCTCTTCTCGGGCCAGTTGAATTCATCAAAGAGCTGTTGTATGGCATAATTTGCCCACGTTGTCAATGAAGCTATGAAGGCATATATAGCTTTGAGGGAAGTCTTTTGCCTTGAACATTTGATGTTCAAAACATGTTCCAGTGAGAGCTCTGAATGACAATTCATCAACTATATGCAGGATATAGGCTTCCTTTCAAAACAATGCCAGAACAGGATTAATGCCTTTTCGGATGGACTATTATTTTGGCTCAGAACAGTATTATATAGAAGGAAGCAATAGTCTGATGAGCTATTAACTAGAGTTAGAAATATGCCTAATATTTCCTTCCCTTGGCGCCCGCATATACTCAACTAAAGGATCTATTAACGGTGGAGGGAGGAAAGAAACTAACAAGATTCCAATCTCTGACAAACAGAAACAGAACCAATAAAAGTAGCATAGGCCAATAGGTTAGGTCAAGAAAGAAACTAATAAGTTTCCCCAGTGAGATTCCATGGACGCTATTTCGTTGATGATTTGCGGTTACTGTGCTCTTCCAGAAACACATAATGGAAGCAATGTAGAAACTTTTCTCTCCCATTTCTTGCTACATACAACATGCCCTGATGGAAACCTAGTACCACAGACTTGCAAGGAAGTTCAAATATACCGTTCCCATATTATAGTCCTGCACCAACCTTACTTTGGATATGTTTTAGGCTTTTAGCCCTGTCGGTCATAATCAAGATAGCTTGCTAGGAGTTCAGAAAAGTAGTGTAGGGTGGCACTTTTGTCGCTGCATGCATTCCAGAGCTATGTTATGCAAAACAGAGATGAGATACCTCTGATCCACAACATTTGTTATGATGTCAAGTCTTCAATACATCCCTTAATATGTAGTAAAACAACTCAATGGAACCCATGGTTGCATATTTTCATACGGTGACGTTTAAATGAGAGTTACCAAAAAAGTTTAAATTTGTTCCATTGGAGGTTGTGTTTTGCCTGTAAGTTCCATACGTACTAGCTGCTGTGGAAATTATTTTTCAGAGGGCGTTTTTTATCTTTATGTTTTTGTGAAACTATTGGCAGATGAGATTAGAAGTTATCAGCTTAAATTCTAGACATTGATAAACTAAGGCAATTGTTATTATATATTTTGTGCACTGGTGGGTCACAGAACAAGGAGAAACTAGAAACCCAACGTCTGTGAGAAGCGACTCTTCAGTTATATACATGATTGGCACATCCGAGTAAAAGTCATGACCCATGCCCTCTGATGCATAGACAAAGCAGGTGGGATCGATTAGTACTTGCAAAAGACACCGTACCACAAGATGGACACAGAGATGGGTCTCCTCTGGAAAGCCAAGATTGAAAAGATGTATGAAGAGCTAGGGGAGCTGGAGGTGGTTTTCTTTTCACCTGAGGACGAAGCCAACTTTGAAGACCAGTTTAAAGAACAAAAATTTGCTGAGAGGGCAGCTCGTAGGGAAGCGAGAAGAAGGATTTATGGATGTTCAGGGAAAGAGAGACATATCGAGGAAGGAAGAGTGGGTGGTGAAGAGATGGATAGGGAGGAATCACATGGTGGCTTTTCCTGAGCAGTTGGTTGCTAATTCTTGAGTGCAAGTTGTTTCATCTTTTTGTTAGCTTGTGTTTGGATCATTGATTTGTAGAGGCCAGAAGAAATTTTAACAAAATGAAGTGGAGAAGCGACATCTGTATATTGGTTCCCATATTGTTTTCCTTTTCGTTGGTGTATTTCTTCTCATAATATTCATTATCCTAACACAGCCGCATTTCAATGTCTGATTTTGAAGTTAATCTTCAGATTGCTTTGATCTTCGTTATACCAGACTTCTTTTTTTTATCGGCAAAAGAAAAGAAAATTTTCATTATGCCAGATTTGGTGCAAGTTTTTTTTCAACTTATTTATGTATTTGGAGTATTGTTGAAATTTTAAGGACAATTGTTGTAAACTTGGTCAAATGAGAAGTGTGTTTTTTACGGGCTTTTTTCAAGGAATGGAATCGTTTTCTTGTTTGGGAACTGGCCGGGTGATGATCATATGAAGGCATCAGGAGTTGGTATTTTATGGAGATGAATGGTAGGTGGTATTTTATGAGGATGAATGCGAGGCATCTCTGTTTTTCTGTGTACCATTCGAATTGGATGACATGTACATGATCAGAGATATACTAAAGTAACATGAAATATCTATCATGATTAATGATTTCACTTTATTCCCTATTACAGTAGCTTCTTATGTTTTTGTTAGTATTATCTAACCCGGACCTTAAACAAAATTCCACAATATCATCTTCAAAAGATTTGAGGCCGGCTTCTGTTTCTGGTTTTTTGAACGGCGATCCTGCCTTCTGTTGAAACAACGTTGACAAAAGAGAGTTTTCTTTAGTGCTCTTCTTTTTTCAAAGCAATCTCATTTCTTTATATATTTTTTTTCCCTTTTTGAAATTGATTCATTTCTTTATCTCCAAGTCTATTTTCCGGAAAATTATTCAAATACTCTTGGGGCACAATATTTCTTCTTTATCTCTAAGTCCATTCTTTCAGAGATAACATTATTTGTTAGTACTTTATACACTTAAAAAATCCCAAGTCTAAACTTCTTTGGAGTATTGTGAAAGCTTATTTTCTCGATTACAGAAAGCCAATAAAGTCTATAGTCCAAATTCAGTCATGTTTTTAGATTGATTTTGATTTTCCACAAGGATTCAACCGTAGCCTTGCTATTGCTCTATCACTTCGGGTCCATAAAAGAACCCCGCATGCGAGTCACATGTGACCCAACCTCCTTTCTCTAAGCAACCAGTTACCGAACTCTATGTTTATGGCCCCGCGGCATCGTTGTCAAAGTTGAACGAGTAGTTTCCCTTCCACAGTCGGAGCTGGGGCAACAAGGATCATGTCGCAGCAAAACTTGGAAGACGGGGCGGCGTTGCCGAAGATGAAGTTGAGAATGTCCCAGTAGAATTTTTGAGTTTGAGGGTATTTTTGGAAGGTTGTGGCTACGAGGATCTCCGGCATCAGAAACAGATGAAATGGAAAAAGTTAGTATACTATAACCCCTATAACTATGGACGGTTCACCGAAGCTACCATAAATAAGCGGAAATATTCTATATAATGCTATGGTGTCCCCAATCATTTTGGGGACACCGTAATTTTTAGCACAATTTCATTATTATGAGCATAACTAAAACTCATTACAAGCATAACAGAACCTAAATAATGCATAACCAAGGAATATCCAAAAAACTAATCAAAGCATATCAACTTCTTCCGAAACCACCATATTAAAAACTCACAAAATCATGAAGTGGTGCTAACAAAGAATAATATACTATAGTTTATCAGAACAAAAAATTGGATTAAATCTCAAACTATCAACATTCATTTTTTGTTCTGATTAATTTTTCTTAATCCAATTTTTTTAGGTTATTAATAGTCTCAACAAGAGGAATGAAAAAGAGTAAAAAATTATGTCCAAAATCCTAAAAAAAAGTTCACTAACGAAAAAAATAATACAATACAGACATAAATATGTATATATTTATAAACTATAGTATATAGTTCTTTGTTAGCACCACCTCATGGTTTTGTAATCTTTTGATATGGTGGTTTAGGAAGAAGTTGACAACGAGATGCAAGAGTGATTTCTGACAGTGGAATTGAGACGCGACAAAATTTCACGAATATATGTTGGTTTATATTTGTACTTAGCGACTTAGAGAAGTCAAATACAACTTTTTACATTTTACGTTCCTCTAGTCAAGACGAATAAATAATTCAAGAAATATTTGACTCAAAAATAACAAAAGTAGAATAAATAACTCGTCATTAACGCATGTAACGATTCACTTAATATACAAAATCACCATGGGTTGTGTTGAAGTTTCTAAAAGAATAAGGAGAAAATTATGCCAAGTGCAAATCACAGGGGGTCAAGTGCAATTTGCACAATTGGTTCCTTTAGTAAGAGAAATTGAAGTTAGTGGTTGTACTTAATTGACACCAAATCAAAATTATAAGATTAAAATCGAGTCAATTAAAATTACAGGGACCAAAGTGACACAAAGATCAAACTACAGGGACCATTTTAATAATTTTCCCAAAAATAAATAAATCCGCAGCCCATTCCCATTATTATGAAATGTTTAGGGCGTCGCTATTCGCAACAATTTATTTTTCTCCGATAGCCCACTATATTTCGGTAAATGGTTGTTGAAAATCATAAATAACATTTCGGTAAATTGCCGTTGAAAACAAGATTATATTTCGGTAATTACATGTCGAAAATATATTTAACTTTCGGTAAACAACCTTCGAATATGCATTTTCGATAAATAGCTGTTGAAAAAAATATTACATTTTAGTAATTGGATGCTGAAAATATATCTTAATTTTGATAACTAACTGTCGAATATAATTAAAAATTTTTAATTGACCATGGTAGAAAATAGAGCCCAATGTTTAAAAGGGCAGCTCGTTCCTCATCTGTTCAACAAGCGAAGTGAAACCCTCTTTTCGTTTTCGTTCTGGTTCGGAATCTCTTCCCCACCAAAGAGTAACAAACTACGAAAATGGCCACTGACTACGTACCCAACTCCGACCGTGTCGACAACTTCTTCAACGAGCTCGAGACCCGCAAATCTCTCCTCACAACCATCACTCAACTCAACAAAACCCTAACCGACCACTTCGCTTCCTTAGACAACTCCCTTTCCTCCAAGTCCCAAACCCTAGACTCCCAAATCGAGGCCTTCGAAGCCCAGATCAAGAAAACCCTCGAGTCTTTCGAAAATCGCGAGAACGTCATCCCAGAGCGGGAGTCCACCGCTGCCGCCCGCGTCGAGGAGCAGAAGGACGCGGCAATTGCGGATATTGAGGAGGCAGCGGCCGCAGCGTCAGAGAACAGAAACGGAGGAGGAGAGAGAAGTTTGTCGGGGTTTTTGAGGACCTGTTGTCGGAGGATGGATTCCAAGGGGTTAATTAGGTTTTTATTGGCCAAGAGGAAGGAGTCGGTGGTGCTTAGGGCGGATATCGCGGCTGCAGTGGTGGAAGAGTGTGTGGACGTGATGAGTTTTGTTCTTGATGCTTTGGAGGAGTTTGTGGAGATGAAGGTGGAGGGGAAGGTAGGGATGGCAGATAGGCGGTGGGCGGTTGGGATATTGATTCAGGCAGTGTTGCCTGTGGTGGACGGCGGAGGCGTGGCAAATAGCGTGAGGGAGAGGGCTGCCGGGGTGGTGGAGAAGTGGAAAGGAGCAATGAGCGGTGGAGGGGAGAGTGGTGGTGGGGTTGGGGCGGGTGAGGCGGCGATGTTTTTGCAAGCGGTTGCTGGTTTTGGATTGAAGGACAAGTTTGAGGAGGATTATTTGATGAAGTTGGTGCTGGAACATGCCACGAGGAGAGATATGGCAAAGGTTGCATTGGCTTTGGGATTTGGGGACAAAATCAAAGGTGCGTCCCGCATTAGCTCTCATTTATCATTCATGTATACGGGACCAAATTTGGCATGTTTATGTTCGTTTTAATGTTGGTTGAGGTAATGATATAACTGGTTTTGTATGCTAGGTTATCATTGCAAATTAGCTGCATAGTTCAAATATATGATATATTACTAGTCGAGATGGTGCAATGGCCTGACTAAGCAAATTTCGAGTGAGTGATGTGAACTCGTTCTTTCACATGAAATCATTTTATTGATTGGAGTATGCTATGGATTGGTTCAACTAAAGGGAAAAAAACACTCTTAAGTGCTTGATTGTTGTTTACATTATGGCCATGTAGGGTTCAGAGTATGTAGAAAAGAGGTGTTTATGGCTTCAGTAAATTTTCCAGATTTAACAGTATGAAGTATTTGTGCTACTTAGGCGGAAAATAAAGATTTGCTATGGAAATAGATTGCAAATGCGTATTAGTTACTTTATGCAGATATGCTGTTTGCTAATGATGTATTTAAGGGGATATTTCTTTCATAAATGTCACCTTTTCTCCTAATACATTAAGTCTGAAATGCTTTATTTTAGAGTCGACTTATGTAGTATTTCATTTTAGTTTAGTGTCGAAGTTGTATTTCTGAGTTCAGATATTTAAGAGTAAGGAGGATTATGTTATCCACACAATCTAGGTATGGAGTGATTTAGGTACGGTAGAGAAGGCGTTTTGCTCTCCAGACTGAACCATGTGGTTATTTCGAGGTCCTACGACACCATTCTCGGGCTCGCACATCACCTAAAGAAGCAAGCTCACTAAGAATACCTTTGCAAGCTATTGCTTGTCTACCAATGCTCCACAAGCTCACAATAACTTATGGCGACTCTTTACCTTGTAGCAACTCCTAATGTTACCCTAGGTTGGGAGCAGGGCCTATATACCATGCTCGGGACCTAAGGAGGAAAGTCACTAGGAGGCTAGAGCAAAGGGATTGTCAAGGCTCAGAGAGAGAGAGAGAGAGAGTCCCAATTGACAAGCCGATACATAGGAGTCTGTATCACACCTACCAGGCCTCCATATATCACCCAATGTCCTCTAAGAGTCCCATGATACTGAACTCTAGTTGTGACCATAACACTCAAAAAGAAACCCATACTTTGTCATGCATTAATGAGTAGAGTCACGCTTCCTTCTCCTCCAAGGCTCCTATATAAAGAGGAGTCAACCCCCATTAAAGACACATTCAATACACATTGACGGCACACCTAATGCAATGCATTTACTCTCTCTCTCTCTCAGGTGCCCTAAGCTCTCTCCTTCTCCAAATCTGGTTGTCTTGAGCCATTGTAGTATCCACCATATCCCCATAGGGTCACCTCAGGTACCCTTCCCACTCCTCATACTCACAAACCCCAAATCCTACCTCTCTTCTTTAAGTACCATTGACAATTATAGAGCAGTTGTTGCAACAGTTGCAAAATTGGAAAGTTATTGGACTCATATTGGATGCTTGTAGGTATTCAAGCATATTCTAATATAGAATGAACCTATACTTACATTAGTCGAATGGGAAGAAAACATATTGTCATGTCAAATCCGTCATCATGCACACCATCTTTCGTCTTGGCAAGGTCCCCCACCCCCGAAGAATATCCTACTTCTGTTTTCTTCTTTATATCTTACTCTTGGCTCAAGTGTATATATTTAATATCATTTTTTTAAACGTTTGCAAGTCTCTTCTTTATGATATTTAAATCCTAGCTTTGGAGAAACGTGGGACGTGCACTAGTGGGCCTTATGAGCATGAAACCGTATGATTCAACTTGTTGGTGTTAAAGTGCTTTAGATTGAGAAAAATGGTCATAGCTGTAGCTTTGTTGGTTTGAGTTAATTTCCGTGTAGATGTCAGTGCAAGTTTTTGCCTGAACTTTTATCAATAACATATAATCTGTAACCAATGTTAAGGCAATATGAATATAAAAGAACAAACAAGAAAGCAAACCACATAAGAACCTTAAGATTTATGTGGTTCCTCTCAAGCACAAAGCACGAATGTACTCCACGGGCAAGGGATGGCAATGATTCACTATGAATGGAAGAGATTACAAAGAGCCAGCAATATCTTTGACTTTTGAGGAAGGCCACAATATCAAGGAATGGCCAAAAGAATGAAACCCTAAACCCCTAAAGTTGCCTTTATAGAGGGGAGCACAAAGTAGGATTCCTAATCTGAATCAAATACTGATAATAGCCTAAACCACCTTACTTTCCTTATCCTAAAAGGACTCTGGAATTCAAGGCACCTCTAACGAATCTCCACCTTGACTTGAATTCCCACGAACTCAACAACCATGGAGCAATCCTCTTTCCGCCACCCTCCCCAAATGCCCCTATGGATGATCAACAACTGCGAACCCCGATCAAGTCCAAGCAATGCTTGAACTTGACCACCGGAATAGGCTTAGTCATCATATCTGCTGGATTGTCCACTATGCCAACCTTCTTCACCTCAACAAGCTTATGAGAGATGACATCGTGAACGATGTGACACCTGACATCAATATGCTTGCTCCGTTCATGATACATAAGATTTTTAGTCAAATATATAGCACTCTGACTGTCACAAAACACTGTACCCTTGTCAAGACCAAGTTCACCAAGTAAACCCCTCAGCCACAATGCCTCATTCACAGCTTCAGTCACGGCCATGTATTTTGCTTTAGTGGCCGATAAAGCAACTATAGCCTGCAAAGTAACTTTCCAACTAATTGCACTTCCAGAGAGAATAAACACATACCCGGTCAAGGATCTCCTCTTGTCATGGTCACCAGCATAATTAGAATCCACAAACCCAACACAAGGCCACCAATGTTGGCACCTTTTTCAAACACCAAATCAACATCCGCAATCCCCTTCAAGTACCGAAGTATCCATGTCACAACCTCCCGATGTGTCTTCCCAAAATTAGCCATATAACGACTAACAACACTAGCAACATGTAAAATATCAGGACGAGTACATACCCATCACATACATATGGCTCCCAACTGTGCTAGCATATGGAACCTTTGACATGTGCTTCTCCTCATCCTCCGACTGTGGTGACGAATCTGCTGAAAGCCTAAAGTGTGCAGCCAAAGGAGTTGTCACGGGCTTCGAATCCTGCATGGCAAAATGCTCAAGCACCTTCTCTAGATAACTTTTTTACGTCAAACACAACTTGCCAGCTAATCAATCACGACGAATCTCCATACCCAAGATTTTCTTTGCACCACCAAAGGCTTTCATCTCAAACTCCCTACTAAGCTGTTTCTTCAACCTGTTGATCTCCGACATGTCCTTAGCAGCAATAAGCAGGTCATCAACATATAACACCAATAGATAAACGAACCATCTTGGAGTCTATGATAATACACACAACTGTCATATTCACTTCTAGAGTAGTTTTGACCTATCATGAATGTATCACACTGCTTATACCACTGCCTAGGCGATTGTTTAAGACAATACAAAGATCTTTTCAGTAAGAGCAGATCTGATCTTCCTCACCAGAAACTGCAAATCCCTCTGACTGACGCATGTAAATCTGCTCCTCAAGCTCACCATGTAAGAAGGCGGTTTTGGCATCAAGCTGCTCTAGCTCTAAGTGAAACTGTGAAACAATAGCATGCAAAATACTAATGGAACTATATTTTACAACCGTTGAAAATACCTCATTGAAGTCTACACCCTCTTTTTAACTATAGTCCTTCGCCACTAACTGAGCCTTAAACCTCGCACCTTCCACCCCTGGGATACCTGCCTTTTTCTTGAAGACCCACTTGCAAAACAATCCGTTTCCCTTTCGGCAGTTCTACCAACTCCCATGTATGATTCTTCCAAAGAGACTCAATCTCTTCCTGCATAGCAACAGTCCACTATGTGGACTCAGTACCCGCAACAGCCTCATGATAACTTTAAGGCTCCCCAAACTTGACTGTCTCTACAACTGATAAAGCCTAGGCCACTATCTCGGCATAATCATATCTTTGAGGAGGTCGAATCACCCTCCTCGGCCTCTCTCTAGCGATATTGTACGGTTGCTCCTACGGTGCATCACTCTCAGTGTTTGAATCTAGAACTTCTTCAACATCTGGCTGCTCATGACTGTCCTTCCCCTTATCAGAAGATTCACACTCCAGCTCCACTTGCTTCGAGGCACCCCGATCACTAACCCGATCATCAACTTGTGCTTTCCCTTTATTCATAGAGTTCTCATCAAATGTCACATCTCGATTAGAAACTTCGATGACTTCCCATCCAGAAGCCACAACCTGTAGCCCTTTAGATCCATACCCTAAGAAGATGCACTTCTTAGCTCAAGGTCGAAGCTTACCCTCATTCACATGAGCATAAGTAGGACAACCAAACACCCTCAACCTGGAATAATAAACCAGAGACCCAGACCATACCTCTATAGGAATCTTGCACTTAGCAGTTGATGGAGATCGATTTTCATTTACAAAGTAACAAGCAGTGGACGCTGCTTCAGCCCAGAACTCTTTACCCAACCCGGCATTGGATAACATACAGCGAGCCTTCTCAAGAAGAGTCCTATTCATCCGTTCAGCCACACCATTCACCGTGTGATGCCTCACGATGCCTTCCTCCTCACAGAACCTATCTAAATCACCAAAACAAAATTCCAATCCATTGCCCGTTCTCATTCTCTAATCTTTTTGTCTGTTTCTTTCTCAATCATGACCTTAAAGTGTTTGAATGTCAAAAAACTTCGCTCGTGTTTCAGCAAAAACACCCAAACTTTTCGTCAATAATCATCAATTATACTCCTAAAATACCAAGAACCTATGTAGCATAGACACGGATACGGATACGAACACGGGACACGGCAATTCTAAAAAAATGGGGATACAGACACGGCGGGGGACACGCCACTTGTATAAATAAATAAATATATATATATATATATACATATACATATATTTTTTCTTTTCTTCCACTATTGATGAAGACATGTCCTATATGAATGTATAAGGTTACCATGGTCAAAATAAAGGCATAGTTACAATTTAACCCAAATATTTTTGAATAATTTCATATTAACCCCTTAAAATTAAAAATATATATTACATTTTGACCCTCAGCCGTGTCCCCTGCATGTCCCCCATCAAAAAATAATAAAAATTATTGGACACGCCACGTGGTGTGTCCAATACATATTTGGGCGTGTCCTCGCTATGTCCCCGTGTCCAATACGTGGACACGGCGCCCTTTTGGAGTGTCGGTGCTACGTAGCCAAGAACCACCCTTGGACTGAACTTCTGAGGGACGCCAAAGATCAGAGTGAAAATAATTCACCGTACCTTTAGTGTGACAAACAGCTGTACTAAACTTGACCTTGCACTGCTTCCGAAACACAATGCTCACAGAAGTCCTGCTTTTCCATTTTTCTGGCCACAAAGCAAGCCTTGTTTGCTAAATATTGTCAACCCCCTCTCCCTCATATGCCCTAAAATCGCATATGCCATAACTGAGTTGAATCCAAATCCGAGACCTTTGAAGATGAGACCGTTGCCGTTGCACCCAAAACTGTTGAAGCACGTAGAGGTTACCCAACCGGTTCCCTTTCATCAGCTCCGACGCACCTTTAGAAACCTTCATAATTCCACCTTTAGCTGTAAACTTGCAGCCATTGGAGTCAAGAGTGCCCAACCAGATAAGATTTTTCTTTGAATTGAAACATGCCGAACATCAGACAAAGTCCTCACAATACTGTGTCCATCCCAACAGATTTTCAGGCCATGTTGTTGCCCATCAAAGCTGTACCACCATTGACCTCTTTATAAGTTGCAAACCAATCTTTATTAGGACACGTGGTAAGAACACCCAGAGTCAAGAATCCACTCGGTGTCAGAACGAACTTCACCATCAGTCAAAGACTGTCTGTCTCTGACCCATTTGAATCCTCAGCAACACCAGCAACCAATTTTTCTCCATAAGTTTCCTTATCTTTCATACATGGACAATCTTTCTTAACATGCCCCCTCTTCTTACTGTAGAAACTAGTAACCTTTTTCCTATTTTGAGACTGTGACCTGGAGCCTCATCTATTGCCCTCATACCGTTCAACTGTTCTACCCCGTGCAACAAAACCCCAGCATGTACCTCAACCTCACCGGATACTTTTTTCCTCAATTCTTTTGAATACAAACTGGATTAACATCCGAAATAGTATCTCTATCGTAAAGTAAGGTCATAACAAAATGCTCATAAGACGGAGGTAACAAACACAACACAAAAAGGGCCTGGTCCTCATCATCTATTTCAGCATCATTTTTTTTAAGGTCCCATAATAATTCTATTCAACTCGTCTAAATGATCCTTTATATGTGAACCTCCCTTCATACGAAAAATGTATAGAGGCACTGCTTCAGATGGCACTGCTTCAGATATAACTGGTTTGTGACTCTTTGTCGTGTAAAGACTCTCCAACTTCAACCACAATCCAGCAGAGGTCTCTCCCACAACCTCACGAAGCACATCATCAGCCAGACTTAACTGCATCGAACTGAGTGCTTTAGCATCGAGATCGTCCCCAAGCAGTTTCCTCCAAAATTTTCAGGTTTCTTCTCCTTCCCTAACAACACCTTGTGTAAGCCTTGTTGTGTGAGCCAAGCTTTCATCTTTACTCCCCAAAGACTGGAAGAACGGCTAAGCCCATGAAACTTCTCAACTTCATATTTAGCCGCCATAACCGTAATTGATTCGATCACCCCAAAAAAAAAAAACTAGAACAACGGAAGCAAACAGAAACCTCAGACAGAAGAACAAACCAGTTGGTTATGGCAATACGAATATTGAAGAATAAACAAGAACGCAAACCACACGAGAACACGAAGATTTACCTGATTCTGTTCAAGCACAAAGCAAGTACTCCATGGGCGTGGGATGGCGAGGATTCACTATGAACGAAAGAGATTACAAAGAGCCAGCAATATCTTTGACTCTTGAGGGAGGCCACAATATCAAGGAATAGCCAAAAGAATGAAACCCTAAACCCCTAAAGTTGCCTTTGTATAGGGGAGCACAAAATATCTAAATCAAACACTGATAATAGCCTAAACCACCTTACTTTCCTTATCAGCATGATTTTCAGTGAAAATTAGTGCCACGATTCCCAAATGTGATGTCCAAAGGTAAGATTAGAATTGAGCAACATGCAGGGCCGGCCTTGATATTTTGGAGGCCTAAAGCAAATTTAAAAAATGGGGCCTAGCTTTTTTGACAAAAAAAAAAAAAAAAATCCAATAGGTGGCTAATATAAGATAAACATTTTAAATATAGTATTTTAGCTTCGTAATTTTAACAAAATAAATTTTTAAAACATTTTATACCATTAGAAAAAAAAATGCTTGCTAATCATGTTACTACTAACTTTAATTGTAAGAATACTATTTTTAACAATAAGCGAACTATTTATTTTAAACCTTTTTTTATTTTTAATCAAAGTTTGTAGATTGAGAAGAAATTATTTGGTTTAGGGAAAATTTTAAAATGGCACCTGAACTTTCACCCAAGTGTCACAGAAACACCTAAACTTAAGTTTATTTCAATTAAACACATGGACTTACAAAATCCCCAAATCTAGGCCCTTATACTCCATCCAATTTGTTCACAAAAGTGATGGCGTTGCATATTTCTCCTTAATTGCCCCAGTTGCACATGATAGCAAGTCTAAAAGATACAATCAAAACCCCTCTCCCCTCGCCTGTCTTTCCCTTCTTTCTCTCTCTCTCTATCTCTCTTGCAAATCCAGAACAACCCATAAACCTGTAAACCCATAAACCAAATCGATCAAAATTGAAAGAAAATTGGCAACGACGCCCGTCTCAGAATCCATCGATGGCCCCGTCCTCAGTCATCAACAAGCACCTCCGCCTCCCCCTTTCCACCGCTCCCGCCGATCAACCTCGCAGGTGAGTTTGAGTTTGCAGGCAAGTTTTCCGCTCCGCCGCTCCTCTGTTTATCGGTGGGAAGGTTGGAAATTTTCATAGA
Organism: Rhododendron ovatum; assembly: GCA_019656835.1. Taxonomy (NCBI): domain Eukaryota; kingdom Viridiplantae; phylum Streptophyta; class Magnoliopsida; order Ericales; family Ericaceae; genus Rhododendron; species Rhododendron ovatum. The sequence goes on along the minus strand of CM033794.1, from coordinate 22,761,979 downwards.
AAGCAGATACTAGTCTTAGGAGGATTTGGTTTGCTATTCCCACTGCTGTCATTTGGTGATGGTGATTACACGTGAGTGACGTGAAGTTCAGGCTCGGGTTTTGGATTTTGTTCCTTTCCCATAACATATGATTAAAGAATTTGTTTCTTTCTCATTTTCACATATCCTATGGGAACAAAAAGAGATTAGAATGAGAAAACCTAACGAATATCAGAGAGAGAGAGAGAGAGAGGTGGGGGAAGGGAAAGAGACGTGAGGAGAAAGAGAGGAGAGGAGTTTTGATTGAGTGTATCTTTTAAACTTCCTATCCTGTGCGATTGGGGCACTTAACGGGAGAAATATGCCACGTCATCACTTTTGTGAACAAATTGGATGGAGTATAACGACAGGGGCCTAGATTTGGGAATTTTGTAAGTCTAGGTGTTTAATTGAAAAAAACTTAAGTTCAAGTGTTTCTGTGACATTTGAGTGAAAGTTTAGGTGCCATTTTGAAATTTTCCCTTTGGTTTATTTGAAGTCATATGTGTTATATTTGGGAATTGGATAGTCAAAGTTAAAAATAAACGAAAGAGAATTAAAAAAAAAAAAAAACTTACCAAAATATTTATGGTGTGCAAAAGTTTTAAAACTTGGTCTTGAGTAACATCTACTACCACTAAAGCGTATGATTTTCATCCTCTTTGCAACCATGCTCCCTCAGAGAAAGTGAGGCTAAAAACCTTCAAGCATTCCTAAGTCATTCGATGAAGATTTGCAATGATGAGTTAGTGTATATTGGGGGAAGACTAAAAGGAAAATTAAGGTTTTGAAGTGTGAGGGCGAGACAGTCCCACAAATTCAACAGAAAAAATAGGAAAATTACTTTGCCAAAGGGTCCCCTGGGAATGAGGATAAAAAAACCAAGGAAACGCTGGGAATTGAACCAGCCACCTGTTGGTTAAATGGCAACGCACGCTGCACCGATGCCACAACTCGACATTTGCTGAAATATGGAACAATTATATATATATGACCTATTAACGCATTACATCAAAATGGGGCCTAGTTTTTGCTTAAATTTTGAAGGCCTAAAGCGGCCACACCTCCAGTTTCACCTCAAGGCCAGCCTTGGTGATGTGACCATGACAGAGGATGAGAGGGATGAGAAAGAGAGATGGGGATAAAACAAAGACAGAATTTTTGCTATCTTAACAACTGAATTTGCTAACATCACCAAATTAGGTTTAAGCTTTCTGACCATCAGATTATGGAAGTGGTTATTAGTGTATCGTAAAAAAAAGTGGAGGAGGGCTAGTAATTTCAGAATTTTCAAGCTATGTATGTGAAATGTCAGAGACCTAAAGGGAGGTTACTGAAATTAGCCCAAAATCATAGTATAAAGAGCTGTCAAATAGTACCAAAGATTGACATGGTGTGAAAACAATTACGTACGAAGTTAAAAAATTATGCAACAAGTCAACAACTGCCAGAATACTTTTTAACACACATGTATTCACTAAATGACATGCGTACCTCAGCAAATTTGCTACCACACTATAATAACCTTAGTGCCATCTGGTGGGTTGGGTAACTGTAACAATATGCAGGCCAAGGGGGGTGGGTTTACAAACACATTATACATGATATTCGTTTATAAGGACACATAAGCATGTATTTGTATGCGTATACGTATGTATATTTTATATATATATATATATATATATATATATATATATATATTGATGTAAATGTTGCATGAAAAATCAAAATTCTTGGCCTTTCATGGAAAAGCTGCAACTTGTAAATAGGAGAATGACAAGGAGGAGAGAGAGACTTGGGGGTGGAGAAAAACCAAAGCATGTTTGCATGTGTGATGTGTCAACGTGGAGAGGCGAGAGAGAGTCTCACAGTTTCTTGTGGTGCCTGTGGTGTTATACCCAAAGGGAAGCGAAGAGCATATTTTATTAAATTATGTGTTTTCAATTAATGTTAAATGTTGCATTTCCGTGTCAATTTAGGCATCATTGAGGTGACATTTAATGGAAGTTGGATGCGGCATATATTCATGAAGAGTTTTGTAGGGCAGTGTTCAGGAGGAATGTCCATCCACTTGTACACAATGGCTGCGGGTAGACGACATTAAGGACTATGTGGGTCAGCTAACCCCATGGAACAAGTGAAATGACCATAATTATGGAGTTTAAGTAAACTTGTATTGGTGAAATTGTGACCCCATCAAAAAAGAGGATTGACCCCAAACATGATGATGATGCAAAGCACCGAATAATTTCCCACCCACTAACCTCCACCCTGCTTTTGGCTTCAAATGAATGACTTGCATTGGCCCGTTTAATTTTTCAAGACAAATGTGTCTTGGTTGTATGGCTACTGATATCTGCTCAACCTAATCTATGTTTATGATGATCTTTGCGATGGACCTTCCAAAATAACTGCACCTGGATTTGCTAACCAAAGAGAATCCTAGTCCATAGCAGTAATATATACCTTTCATTTCTTACCCTTGTTGGAATTTTTTAATTTGGGTTGTGGTATGTATCTTTTAGAAGTGAAATTACTAAATATCATTCATTTATCTACAAGTTATTTTCCTATTCTACTAGGTTGGGTTTAAATTTTCTAATTGACCCCATCAATCTAAATTTCTAGAGTCACCACTACTTGTGCACCTTTAGGGGAGGTCAGTGTGATTAATGACATCAATTTTATGTTCTTACCAGTGCGCATATCGTGTATATTTTGATGAATAGCAGATAACTGATGGTTAACTTGTTCCTAGTGTGTCTTAACGTGTTCATAGAACTAAAATATGTATCAACACTATCAGATGCATTTGTTTACGTGTGTTTGAAGAGTGGCATGTCGTGGCCGTGTCCAAAGCGTAGACGCGTCTGTGCGTCTTTGGTGTATGCTGATGGTAAATGAACTCACTCTGTTGACAAATTCTAAAGGAAAGTGTTTGGCTTGATATTTCATTTTGATTGGCTTTACCTTCTTTTTGACAGTCTTAATGGGCCCAAACTCTATTTCAGTTGCAAACAGTTGATTATTTATACAACTGAATTCGGTTAGTTGAATATAATGTTGGAATTTATTGGTTTTCATCCTCAGATATCATCGATGAGTTGGTGAAGAACGGGAAGGAGATTGAGGCTGTATATTTTGTTTACGAAGCTGGCTTGACAGAGCAGTTTCCTCCACTTCCTTTGCTAAAGACGTATCTTTCCAATTCCAGGAAAATTGCCAATAACATATCTAAGAAGGGAAAATACAGCATGTCTGCTGTGGTATGTGGAAAAATTCTTCTCCTCCTTTGCCAAATGTCATTAGCATTGTGCATCAATATTGGAATTTTAGGACAACATGATAAAGTGAACTCAGAACCTTCATTTTCTTTTCAAAAAAGAATCATTCTTTTCTTAATTACATCTGCTTAATTCTTTTCATCCCTAGCATTTTATTCCTCTCCTATGAAAAATTAGCCACAATTTGATGAGTTGCCTGGTGGGATGTCGAAACCAAGTGCAATTAGCAAGTTTTCCCGATCAAACTAGAGGTTACCAAGCTCTAAAAGATTGAGTTATTTCTTTAGTCAAATCAAAGAGGCTGCTAGCTTAAGCTTAATCCAACCTTCAGCAATGCCTCTTAACTTATTTTGGAAGCGAAATATTCTGCCTGAAATCATTTATGATACAAAAGGAACGCTTTATATGATTGGGTACCCATGTGCTCCATACTGCACATTATACTTGAATCAGGCATTCCTTTGGTCGAATTTATTACTCGCTCTTAGGCTTACCTGATTCTTGATGCTCTCGATTTTTAGGAAGAGGCCAACAATTCAGAGTTAAATGCCACAAAGGCCATCATAAAATGTGTGGAAGACCACAAACTTGAATCGCAGTTCACCTTGGGAAGCCTTAAGAGTCGAGTAACGCAGCTGGAGAAGGCCAAGTCAGAAAAGAAGAAGAGTGGACCATCAGGGGGGAAGCCCTCTAACAAGCGGGCACACGGCAGTGGTGGCAGCAGGGGTGGGCTAGGCAGTGGCCCACCGCCCTCTCACCGCCCGCCTAAAGCCGGAAGATTTTCTAACGCTTCCCCTTCTTTCCGCCACCGGAACCCTTCACAGTCACATCAAGCTGCTGTGGCTGGTAGGTATGCCGCACCATACAGCTACCCCAGCCATAGCATGTACGAGGGACCTGCTGCGGCATCGTATGGACCAGGATACGGTGGGGGCCGCACCCAAAACCCTGCTGCTGCTGCGCTTTCTCAACAGTATCCCTATGCTCCTCAGGACATCGGAGCCTCAGGGGCTCGAGTGGGTGGGTCGTATGGAGGACAGGGGTCGTATGGAGGACAGGCGAGTTATGGTGGTGCTTATGATTATAGTGCTGCAACTGGACCTGCCTACCCTAATTACCCCCAGTAGAGTGTTGGTAGGGATCAGGATGATGAAAGATTGGGCTTCTCTGCCCATATTTTTGTAGTTTACTATTTCAAAAGCTTGAAGATGCGGATTCATATGAGGCCATCTTTTTTTCAGTTTTGTAGCAGCGATTAGTCAAACACCATCCCCGTTTAGAAGACAGTTCTCTAAAACAATAATTGTATTAGTTTTATTATGTTGTCTGGATGAAACGTTTTGCTGAATATCTCTGTTTGCTTCGATTGGAACTCGGGCCTTTGGGTTTTCGGCCTGAATTTTGTAACTAGCATAGCTTTTTGTGTTCACTCCTCAGTTGAATGAGCAATGCTATGGTAACCATGTCTCATTACCACATTTTGGGTACCATGTGAGGTGTCACAATTGTATTAGTAAAATATACTCTACAAGACAAATGAGGAACATTTTACCAATACAGGAGTGACATATCACATGGTACCCAAAATGTGGTGCGGAGACATGGACACCAAAGCATTAGTTAACCTAAAGTACATCAGCTTACCCTGACAATCTGTATGGGAAATGATAGAAGTTTTCAGGAGTCTGTTCGGGGTTCATGTACAGGGAATATCTATCTTCGCACCCCCGCCCCAGGTCTCTTCCACTGCAATTGGTTTGTTCAAGCACCAGTTCCAGGTCTTTCTTCCACTGCAATGGTTCCAAGCAGTGTCTGCTAGATGTGCTCCCTCCTTTAGTTTGGTTAAAATCGCAGCTCTCTCTCTCTCTCTCTCCCAACTTATCTTGCCTACTCTTTGTGCGTATAAGAACTACAAAGTCGTATATAGCTTTATATGCTATCATAGTAGTTCTTTGTGGAAATTTCTGAAAATGCAAGCATTGTATTAGCGAAAAGCAGATGACTATTGAAGACTCAGAGACAATATGCTAATCTAACTATCTAACAATACTTCTCGCCGATAAAAGAAAAAAGGACTAGGAAACTACAAAATTTACACGAACTATCAAAGGGAGCTAGGTCAGCTCAGGCTGTAGATAGATTTTTCAGTATTTCATCTCCTTGGGGAAGGTGCCCATTCTTAAGGGTGGGGAACAGTGCCTTGTTTTGCTTTTGTATTTTTTATTCTGCAAATATCACACTTTATTTATACCAAAATTAAAGATGTAAGAGGCCGGCGCACACACAATGCGTGTACAAGTCGGATTTTGTCAAAATTTTCACAATTTCTTTCCATTTAATGTTTGATCGATTTTTCAAAAATTTTGTAAAAATCCAACTTACACACGGATAGCGTATGCCCCGCGGCCTCTAGTGGGAGATTAAAGAAGCCCTACTACTCCACGGATTTGAAAAAGAAACAAAATAGGGAAAAAGAATCACCATGGGGTAATCGGGTGTGAAATGTTGTTGGGATGCTCCTTCAGAAGAGTCTTCTTTTGTCGAATTCCTCTATCCTAGCAACGCAACCAAAAGATGAGAATCCATTCTGCCCAAAACAGAGTGACTGAGAAAGAGAGGGATTAAGAGAGAGAGAGAAAGAGAGAGAGAGAAGGATTATGAGAGAATGAAAGGTATTCAGTACCTACTTCATGAATTTTGTGTGAAGCATAAGCTCTTGGGAACCATGGATTTTCAGAATTTATTCTACAGGAGGAGACAATTGACTGATCACAGGTGTGCAGTTTATTTTTTTATCCGCAACGGAGGTCTGCAGTTGCACAAAGTTGAACGTGGGTAGTGGGTAATTTGTCTCTGTTTTTACTTTTCTAGCCTTACGGTTAATAGGTGCGTATGGTACTTTTAAAAGTAAATTCCTTTGTTTGTTTGTGGCAATTTTGGAAAAGGAAAATGTGAGCCAGCTTCAAAGGGAGTCCACACCCAAGGGTGCTCTCTCTTTATATATCAGAAAAATAGATAGTGTCATACAGATTTTACTAGTACGTTACCACCACTTTCAACCTACCATACAACATAAAGTCCGAGTCACAAAATAATCCATTGAAGTATTTTACTTTTGTACTTCGGGAGACGAGGAAACCTCTTACTTTAGACACTGCAATACTTTCTATCACCCACAAAACACGGATACTTGGGCAAGTCAGGCAGTGCCTTAAACGCAAGACCTCTAGATTTACGGTTCGTAACAAAGATAACTTTATACGTTGGGCTACCTAGTGGTGGGGTTTAAGGGGCCTAGTTATATGCACTCATGTTGTAAAGCTTCTCTAACCATGATGGGTGCAAACGAGAGAGAGAGAGAGAGAGAATGACAGGATGGTCGCCAAAAGTGATGCTAGCCAATGGTTATAAACCAGATTCAAGACGGGGGCATAATCTGCAGGGACGGACTGACATAGTTCAATTGCCGGAAAAGAGGAATAACTATGGGCTCGGGAAGAAAGTTTGAATTTGACTTGTAAATTACATGACATGGTAATGGATTCAGGATGCCAACACATTGTCACCAGCAGTCTTTACAAAAGCAAAACCCATCCTCAAATTTGTGGAACCTATTGGCATCTCTTACCACAAACACCTTCTTCAAAACCTTTGACAAGCCCTTAATGAAATCATGACAATCCCCACAAACTCTCAAGTTTTTTATAACTCGAATTGTCCTTCCCCCATCTTCTACCCCGCCATGAACTAATGCGAACCCAATCGCCAACTTCTCGCTGTGAGATCTCAAGCTCTCCGCCTTTGACTCTTCTTCCACATCGTGCAACGCAAACCTCACTTCATATGCATAACCCATCGCTTCTTTTATCCTCCTTTCCATTTCCTTCAAAACTTTATGAATTTCTACCGTAAGTGGGTGCCTCTCGTCTCCATTGTAGAAGAAGTGGACCTCCTTGTCAATCCCAACCCAACTGCATCCTCCATCTTTCTTTAAACCCTTCAACTTCACCGATTCTCTTACTTTCTCGCTCTCTCTCTAGTACCCAGCGTTGGCATAAATATTTGACAACATAACATAGTTGACCGCATTTTTACCATCCAATTCTAAGAGCATATCCCCTACTTCTCTTCCCATTTCAAATTCTCCATGTACTCTACAAGCACTAAGCAATGTCTGCCACATCCCAATGTTTGGTTTTAGAGGCATGTGTTGTGTATAAGCTCCTTTGCTTCTTTCAAGCATCCAGCTCGGCCAAGGAGATCAACCATGCATGCATAATGCTCAACTTGAGGTTTAATTCAACGGTCCCCACACAATATTGAAAAAGTATTCTCGACATTCTTCAACAAGTCCCGAATGACTACAAGCCGAGAGCAATGCAAGGTAAGTCACTCCGTCGGTCTCCACATCTTCCACTTGCATTTTATTAAAGAGGCGAATTGCTTCTCTTCCAAGACCGTGCTCATAACCGTCCAAGAAACAACGTTTCTTTCAAGCATTTCGTTGAAAACCCTTTCTGCTTCCTCGATCAACCCACCCTTGAGATACATATTGACGACTGAATTGGCCACTGATTTTTCCATACCAGATGGAAATTAGGCGGTGTAGCAATGCATCTGATTCCCTTACTCCACAAGGGCAAAATCAGAAAATACACTGATCATGCTCGAGAGAACAAACCCGTCTACCCATATGTTACTCTCCCTTAGCTGCCTAAACAAATCCATGGCCACCTTTAAGTTTCCTTGTTGAGCATAACCTAGAATCAGAGAGCACCAATATATCACACTCTTCTGTTCAAGTTGATCAATCACTTTCTGTGCTTCAAATAAGTACCCGCTTTTCACATACAAACCAACAAGTGCACCGGAAACTATTGCTTGAACAGAAAACGGGAATCCTCTTGTAATAAAATAAGCATGGATTTGAGTTCCTTCTTCAATCGCCTCCAGACAGCTAAAAGCTTTTATAGTGTTTGTAAAGGTAAAATCGTCCAGTATTTCTCCTTGTTTTTGCATTTTCTGGAACAAAAGTAAGCATTTCTCACCCATTCCCACAAGGGCATATCCAGCTATCATCGCATTCCAGCTTATGAGGCTTCTAATGGGCATTAGATTGAACATTTGCTCTGCTTCACTAATTCTTCCACATCTCGAGTACATGTACATTGCAGAATTAGCTACCACAGGAAACCATTCAAATCCAGTTCTAACACAAATCCCATGAATCTGCATTCCATTCTCGGGGTATCTTCAGAAACCCGCATGTTTTAAAATTTGTCGAAAATGTAAACTCATTGGGTTTAACATCATTATAACCCATTCGACAAAAAAAGTAATAGTGACGATTTAAGATTACCCTGCTGCAAGTGCCCACACATCATAGCCGTCCACGAAACAACATTTGTTTCAGGCATTTTATCAAACATGTCACAAGCCAAGTCCATTCTGCGACATCTCCCATACAAATCTATTAAGTCATTCTTTAGTATCATATCAGATCCATATCCAATTCTCACTAAAGCAGCATGAACTTGCTTACCTTGATCAATTTACCGATTTTTTTGAAGAAACTCTCAGGAGTTTTGCCAATCTTTGTCGTTCACTCATCAGTCATCAATGAAGTTTGGAGCATTAAATACCAAAGAATCACATATGAATCTATTCGGACCCAGGTAGTAATCTTGTCTGCGTAATCTTTCTTCACTTTCATGTTTCAATCACTGTGGCCACTTTCCATATATAGTTGTTCTGTCAAAATTCAAATTCTGAAGGTTCCATTGCTTGTGTGGTTTTGAAACTTAATGCAACAGTGATAAAATCTGTTTTGCATAATACTTATCCGGAAAGTATTTATGACAACAAAAACAGTCTTTTACACTTGTGGCTAGAAGGATTTTCGAGAATAAATAGTGGATTATTTCCCAAAAACAAAATCTTGAAAAAAAAGCCTGACAAATTAAGTAGTCTAGAAGACTAATTATATAGCAGCAATCAAAGACGGATCAAGTTCTCACTTTCACAAAGCAGCTTCTTGATGACAAAAATGGTGGATATATGTGATAAGAATGGAGAAATAGAGTATGCAACTTTGTTCTTCAAACAGATGGTTGAACCAAATATCTACTTGTACAATGTCATGATTAGAGCTTATACTCATAGCCACTTGTATGTATCCACAATCAATGTTTACAAGAAGATGTTAAGAGACGGAGACCCACAAGGTAAAGACCCGATTTTTCCTGGCAAATTCACTTACCCATTTGTGATCAAGTCCTGTGGAGGTCTTCTGTGTCTTGACCTGGGTAAGCAAGTTCATAGGCACGCTTGTAAATTTGGGCTGAAGTCCAATACGGTGATTGAAAATTCATTGTTGTACATGTATATAAGGTGTGAGAATTTAAGTGATGCACACAAGATGTTTGAGGAAATGAACGAGAGGGATGTAATATCATGGAACAGTGTCATTACTGGGCATAGTAAATTGGGCCTATGTGAGAAGAGCAAGAGCAATGTTTGAGGAGATGCCAGAGGTGACAATCGTCACTTGGACGGAGATGATTTCCGGGTATACGCGAAATGGGTTTGATGCCGAGGCGTTGGATGTTTTCCGGAGAAAGCAAATGGAAGGAATTGAGCCTGATTGGGTCAGCTTGATTGCTGTTTTGCCGGCATGCGTGCAGTTGGGAGCTCTTGAGGTTGGGAAATGGATTCACTTGAGTTGAGTTTTGTTCACCCTCCACTTAAGAGGGTGAGCATTACTCTCCTTCCTATTGGTTGAAATGATATAGATAGCATGACATCACTTTGTAGTGGATTTTGCAGGTAAAATTGGGTTTTTGCACATAACCTGTCTTTGTAATTCTCTGATTGAAATGTATGCGAAACGTGGAAGCGTAAACCAAGCGTGGCAGCTGTTTGATGAAATGCTGGAAAGAGACGTTATCTCTTGGAGTACAATGATTGGAGGATTACAAATCATGGAAGAGCTCGTGAAGCAATTGTGCTGTTTCAAGATATGCAGAGGGCAAAAGTTGAACCAAATGAGATCACTTTTGTCGGTCTTTTATTAGCTTGCAGACACGCAGGATTTTTGGACGAGGGATTGAAGTACTTTGATTCTATGAGAAAAGATTACATCATAGAGCCAGGGATTGAACACTATGGTTGTTTGGTTGATCTCCTTGGTCGAACAGGGCTCATTGATCGAGCACTTGAAACCATAACGAACATGCCAATGAAACCCGATTCAGCGATTTGGGGTTCTCTGTTGAGTTCTTGTAGAACTCACAGTAATCTTGAAGTAGCTGTCATAGCGATGGAGCAACTTCTAGAGCTTGAACCTGATGATGTGGGGAACTGTCTTGCTTTCAAACACATACACGAAACTTGGGAGATGGAATGGCGTGTCAAGGATGAGGAAACTCATGAGAAGAGCATGAAGACGACTCCAGGGGGCAGTGTGATAGAGGTCAACAATATGGCGGAAGAATTTATATCAGGAGATCGTTGTAACCCATATACAGAGGGTATCTACTGGATTCTAGAGCTGCTGGCTTTGCATCAAAGTGGATATGGCGATGTGCTTGAAACTCTGCCGGAGGATGCAAGTGAAAGTATATGATAATCCTAGAGAAATCTCCGCGGCAAAGTGTAAAAACTACTTTCACTCTGGGCTCTTGATCTCTCATTTTTTGTTCTAGTAAAACTGGAACTAAAAACTTTCATTCATAACAAGTAACCAAGTCCCTTTGGCCTTTAAATTCGCGCCACAATCGAAATGCAAAACAAATATTGAAACCATGCTTAAATTAAAAATACGCTAACTGGAGAGGAGTCACTCAAAGCAGAGTTGGCTAGTTCACAAAGGGGCCAAACCATACAAGACTATAAATTGATGCATGACTAAATACCATACTAGACTATAAACTGATACATGACTAAATACCATACAAGACTATAAACTGACACATGACAAAATAAGTTGAAACATTTCACCAACCGAGTTTTTGTGCCACGGAGAGACCACATATTAGAACAATTGCATAGACACTACAATCCATGAACAATGCACCCATTACTCTCTGAAGCACCAAACCCAACTCCAAAGCCTTACCTACTTGTTCAGCCAAACCATATCCGCCTGCTGGAGAGACTTTATTTGCTTGTTGGTCAGTCATTTCTAACCCTGCTTGTTTTTTATCTAAAAGAAGCCGTGAAAGCACAATTGACATGTTTGTAATCAAAACCAGATGAAGTGGCCTGAAAAATAAGATGCTCTTCATACTGCGACTTCCCAGTATGGGAAATCCAACAAAAGATAGAACTACTAAGATCGCTACAGCTAGGGAAGTATAAATGCGTATGCTCTCAGTAGCTTTAATGGCAGAACTTATTTGTTTTGGGGTGAAGAATCTAGCTCGATGGCCCTGTGGTTCAAGTCGACACTCTGTATCAGGAGAGCAAATAGGTGACTCTTGAACTGGTGACAAGACCTGAGATGATTGTGATTGGCTTTCGACTTCCCAAGAAAGAGCTCTTAAATCTTCATTGGTTGTCTCACATTTACACAAAACCAGTTGGTCTCTAATTTTGCCAACAGCGGGATTGATCTCACTAGATTCACTGGCAGACTCGTGCATCGGCAATGAAGAACTGGAGGATTTATCATCAACGGCATCTGAGCCTGCAACATTGAGAAACTAAATGATAAACAAGTAACCATTGCATAAATTCTTGAGTTTGATACATAATAACTAAGACATAAAATAAAACCTTTCTAAGAAATCCGAACAACTATTTCTTAGCCTTCAGAATATGAGGTGTGAGTCCAACATTCACATCAATTAACTATACCCAATGTAATCTGGTGACTTATCCTACGGAATTTCAAAAGCAACCACAACATAATGTAGACATCAATCCCCAACTACGTGCCTGCAACAAACACTGTCAACTACCCAAAAATGGGGAATATGCAAAAAATAAATGTGTTCAGATGCCGTTATTTACTTATTATATCACAGCATTATGATTTTTCCTTTCAAATCGAAATAACCAGCTGGAAAACTAGTTAAAGGTACTTCCTTGCAGTTCACAACGGTGACACTTCAATCTTTACCAACACATATTTAAGTAATTGCCAAATATTCTAACTACAAACTGTTGGGAAAATGATTTTTAATCAGTGGAGTATGAAAAAAAATCATTACGAGATAAATAAGAACTGTCTCATGTAGTGGGCATGGTTCAGAAGGTGATTAGTCACCTCCATTCCACTTTGCGTGAAGATGTAAACATTGGTGAGCCTATAAGCCTGAGTTTGGTTTGGGTTTGGGCTTGTGAGCCCGTAAGGCTTTCTATGTGCCTTGAAGCGGAAGGTTGTGACAGTTAGGTTCTTGACTCACTAGTTACAACCTTTGGGCTTTCGAAATTACTCATCATGTTTATGGGCATTCATGGCCGGACTTCTTGCACTAGCCACTGAAAGGTCTCCCACTAGCTTTTACAAAATGGTTCCCTCTACCTCTTGTTGGATACATGGAAATTCACCCAAAAAAGCCTCCAATTTTTTTCCACAGCTTCCATTTTCTGTTTGATCAGCTTATTCTCTGTTCCGACTCATTCTTGTGTTCTTCTTGCAAGAGAGTATGAACATGGTTCGGTTTGCTAGGCAATCACAATGTGTGGTGTGTGTTGGACTGTGAAATCGTTGTATCTTGGGAGACAGCGATCGATTGATACCTCGCCCACCAACTGGGAGGCAAATATATTTTAAGGACACCGTGTGAAACACCAGCCTCGGTTTGGTTTAAGGGTGTTATTCTTCAATAGATTACTATATTCGTTTATCTTTTGTATTTCTTACATTCATTTGAGTTCAGGATCATAAGCTGTGAAGTCACTCGGATGTTCGACAAGGATGATGGCACTCGTCTCATATCATACTAGTTAAGTACTTAAGCATGAATTTTATGTCCCTATGAAATTTCAAAATCAGGAACAACATAACATATTGAATCGTTCATCGGCAATTCACATAACAGTTAGCAATAATTGTTGTCTTTGGAATTGATATTCCTAAACATAAACATCGTCCTCCCGGTTCCTGTTGTTGCTATGCAGTCTATCAAAATTAGGATAATCCCACACCAAAGAAAGCACATCATTTTCCCATTTTACTATATTTAGTACACAGTGCTCCAAAGAATCTATGTGTCACAAAGGAGATAGAAATCATCAAATCTATTTATGCCAATGATAAATGCATACTCATTAACATTATCAGAGAAATACAAAAGCAAAAGGACTAAAGGAGAGTAGTCCTTCATCTGTTTTGAAGCTCATTTTCTTTCTTTGATTTTACGAAATGTTAATACAATGTCACAGCAACACTCAACAGATCTTGCACTATTAGAGCAAGTCCACCCGTTGGTGCCAAAATGACTACCAAAGTCACTTTTTGGCACACTATAGTGCTAAATGAGTGAATGGTGCAATTTTTTTTTTTTTGAAAGGATCAATTTTATATAGAACTAAGAACGATTTACATCTTTAGAAAGCAAAAGCTCCAACTTAGGCGGAATACAACCTGATTGAATAACATAACTTTTACCAAGACAAAAGAAGCAAGCCAGTGAGCTAAATGGTTCTTTTCCCTATTACACCAGACAAACGGCCATCTTCTCGACTGAGCCCAAGCTTTTGTATCTTCCACCACTGCGCTAATTTCCCAAGGGCATGGAAGTTTTTCATCCGTGGTGCAATATTGTTAGATTCTACAATATGCAACTCTTTTTCCTCCTCCTTCGATGTGCCATACCACTAAAGAAACAAGTCTGGGATGGAAAAGCAACACCACTACAACCAGTGTAGTGGCTTCGGTTAAGGGGTTTGGTCACCTCACCTAGCCATGGTGAACCAAGGTCCCACAAGTGCACCAGCCCATGACTGGGCAAAGGCTTGGGAAGGATCCGATACTTTACTCGGTTAAACCGTTCGGAAGGAGATCCCGGTAGAGGCTTCGGCGAGGTCTAGGAGTACAGAGCGTACTCGGTCTAGAGCCCCTGAAGCCGCCTGAAGGAAAGCAGTTATGCCAGGAGGGACCCAATTAGGATTGTGCAGCAAGCTTAATCATTGGGGGTCTGACTTGGCCATGTGCTCCGTAACCACCTTATCCCTTACGTCATATATGATGTCACCCGAGGCGGTTACCCGAGCGTCCTATCCACGCGCTAGCTTGGAGGCCAAGCAAACCAAGGTCTATAATACAAAAGGATACTAAGCTAGAGAGGTATGTCATTATACCCTAACCCTAGACCTAAACACTTCTCCCTACATCTAACTCGATCGTCGGAGGGTCACTGGGTAACCATTGCCCTAGTCACTTGTTGCAGGTCCGGCGGAAGGAGCACGGAGTTGCGGAGGAAGGATCCTAACCCGAACCACGGTCAAGATCCCGTCAAATCGAACCCCTACAAACAACATGTGTTCGAGCTTCTTTTACAAGAGGTGATGGTTTGATTCCAAATGTAACAATTTAGTGCAGTGAACACACACTAGATGTGCAAATTTTAGCTACAAGCAACCATTTTGGCTACACAGTTCCAATGTGGTAGACAAGGGCGGACGCACGTTTAGGCAAGGTGGGTCAGTTGACCTCACTGGATAAATTTTCTCCACAGAGACGTGTATAGATTTCTGGACATTTTGGTACTTTTGCCCCAACATTCACTCTCCCTTTTATATCTTGCCCTTAGTAGTCCACAAAAATTACAAGCTTGCCCAACTTTTTATCCACTGGTTCCACCACCCCTTTCAATCAGTAACACGCACAACACACACCCTCACACACACACTCTCTCTCAGACAAAAATGGAGCCAGAAGAGTTTGTAGAGAGCAAAAAAAAAGTTCCAAAGTGCACTTGCCTATCTTTTTTTTTTAATCTACGATGCGTTAAAACATAATTAAACGTTTATAATTCGAATCTCTTGTTTATAATTCAAAATAAAAAACCTAGATCAATTTGGGACAAAATTGATTCACTATATCTATTTACCTACCAATTTCTCTCTTGATAAACCCTTCCTTATGTCTATTTTTTATCCTAATAGTTGTGCACAAAACGTGTTGATGCTAGTCATCGTGTATGTTGTAAATATTTGACCCCAGTGATACTTAACCCTAGGTCCACCCCTGGTGAGAGAGTTTGTACAAGTTCATGTACGTGTTCTTGTATCAAAGCACATCAATTAGTGCAGATAAACTATCATCTCAGTTCAAGTGTTCAACTTTATAACCACCCAATTGAGAAATTGAGCTAACAATATGACAATTACACATGAACATGAAAGCATCCCAACTTTTACATATATAAATTACATATTTTGCATGTATAGGCTGATATAGACTTGACTAAACCCCCGAAGGAAATAAAGTAACACACACACACACACGCAGAGAGAGAGAGAGAGAGTACCGATTGGTTGGTCGTGATTGTGGTTGAGGTTGATGGTTGATGGTGAAGAAGAAGATGGTAGGGTATTGATTCCACCGGTGATGAGGGCCAAGCGGTCCGACCCTCTGTCCACGATGCGACGTCGTCGTGCCTCTCTGGTGGTCGTCGCCATCATCTATTGGGTTCAGAGAATTGAGGAGAGAGAGAGAGAGAGAGGAGTTCGGCCCTGTAGGTATATCTAGGTGTACTAGTCCGCATAAATCTCCAAAATCTGGTTCTGCTCTGGATTGCTCACGTTGTCAAGTTGTGGTTTTTCTGGTAACGTTTATTCTTCCTTTGCCCTTTCTCTCGGCTCTCTCGGAGGGTGAACAAAACTCAATTCCCCTCCAAACCTTTCTCTCGCTCTCTTTTAAGCCTCTGTTTGGAACTTGTACAAAGAAAAGAAAAGAAAATGAAAAAGAAAAGAGAAGAGAGGAGAAATGTGAAGAAATTTTTTTTTTTTTTTTTTGATCAGACGAAAATGTGAAATGTGAAGAAAATTGATTCTTTTTCTCTTCTTTAATTGTAGAAAGAAAACAAAAAGAAGCTATGAGGAAAATGATTTTCTTTTTTTGTTTGGCTTCAAGAAATAAATACTCCTAAAAAGAAATGAAATTTTCTTAACTATCTTTCTCTTATAAATTTAAAAGTTAGTTACTTCCATCGTCCAAACCACACAATGGACTACGACATCAAAAACAAAAACAAAAAGCATCTGAAATACTTAGAAATTAGAGAAATAAGAAATCATGCCTGAGAGATCAAAGCTTTTCTTTTTCCTTTTCCTTCTCCTTTTTCTGAGAGATTTAAGCTTTTTCTTCCTATTTATTTTTCCTTTCCTTAAAATAGGAACCAAACAACCATCAAAGAATTTTTTTTGTTTTCCATTCTTTTCATTCATTTTCCTTATGTTCCAAACAGAGCCTTAAGGTTATGAATATCGTACCAGTTAGAATATCGATTTTCCTACTAATATGGTAGATACCGATACCGGTGAGATGGTGGGATACCATTTTAGATTTATTGTTGTTAGTGTTATTTTTTCACATAAGAGAATTTATAATATAATATACACATTTATTAAAGAATAATAAGTAGTTCGATATTTGTCCTATCCGGTACCAGTCGGTATTTGAGCTGAAACAAAATTAAAGGCGTAGGGTACTGAATTTGGACAATTTTGGTATGTATCGGCCAGTACTATATGGGATTTATAACCTTAGTCTCTCTCCCTCTTGGGTGTATACTCCTTACTATAGATATTTCTTTCTCACGGCTTTCCCCCCCCCCCCCCCCCCCCCCCCCCCCCCCGCGGTGACGTGATCGTGCAACCTATGATTTTTGTTAACATGCTAGAATTAATCATCGAAGGAAAGGCAGCATATTTAAAACCTAACTTTTTATTATGGTTTACTGTTTATGTGCTTACATGTACCATAAATATCTTAGGAGTGAGTATATATGCGATCGTTTATAAGTAGATATAACGTTGAGAGCAGTGTTCTAAAAGGCGGAATTAATCGCCGATTAATCGGAAATTTGCCATCTCCGATAAATTTAATGCCTAATCGGCTGGATTTGGCGCTCGGGAGGTTAATCGGCATTAATCGGCAATTAATCGGTAGGCGATTAGTAGGCGATTACTCGATTAATCGATTAAAAGGAGATTAATCGGTTAAAAGGCGATTAATCGGTTAAAAGGCAATTAAAAGGGGTAAAATCTGTATTTTTGAAAAATAAAGGGGGGTAACTGTAATTTATGTCTCATACCCAGTTAAAAGGGATTCAATTCCTTCGAATCCTGTTTAGGGCTTTAATACCCAGACCACTCTCGATCGATCTTGGACTTGGACCGAAGCCGACGTCGCCTGCCTTCGCCGCCGCTGTCGCCTGCCGTCGCCGTCGCACTGCTGTAATTTTTCTCTCTCTCTCTCTCTCTCTCTCTCTCTCTCTCTCTCTCTCGAATCCTCGATCCCTCTCCCTCTCTCGTATGGTCTCTCTCTCTCACAGTTTCTCTCTCGCACTGCTGACTGCTGTAACTCATTTTTATTTTGTAAGTCCATAGACTCCAGTCACTCGACTCACTCCATACCAGCCGACCATATCTGGACAGTGGCCAAAGTGGCAAAGTGTGTTTTTTTTTTTTAAATCTTAAAACAAAGTGTTTTCAGTAGCATTGTTTGGTGTTAACAATTATCACAAAGTGTAAAATCTTAACTTATAATCATGTTAACACTTACCAATTTCTTGACTTTCTTCTCTGTTTTTTTTTTTTTTTTGGTTTTTTGTGTGTGTGTTACTGTGTAGACTATATTGATACCAAATGTCAATGGATCCCACTCATATTCCATCTTCAGAGGCCTCTAATTCTGAGTCAGTATTGAAAAGAAATTCGGATGATGTTGGATGGGAGTATGGAGTTATTATGGATGTTAAAAATAAGGACCGCCTATGTAACGCCCCGGATTTTGGGTACGTTAAATAAAACATTTTATTGAAATAAAAACTGAGTCCGGCTCTTTATTACAACAAAAACATAAAAGAAGTACTTTTATTACAAACGGTAGGGAACTAAGGTTCCTAACTACTGCTCCGCTTGTTCTTCCATCACGGCTAGCTCCTCGGCTCCGTAGGCCTCCAAGGTGTAAAGTTCACCCTGTTCATCTATGAAATCTGACATATTATACCGGTGTCGCCACCAATATAATAGGTCAGGGTCACCAAAAAGGCAACACCGTGAGCTTAAAGGCTCAATAGAATAATCCAAACCTTCTAACCCTTAACTTACCACAATACAACACATAGTCAAAGAATTTCTCATAGCATGTTTATTTAACCAATACTAACAACAACACATTCGTTTAACAATTAACGTTGGTGACCAAGTTTTGTGAGTTTCTCCTACTTGACTCCTCGTAGATAGTGTCAACATTTTTCCACATTTCATCACCTTTTCAAAACTCGTTTTTAACACACCCAACCTCGGTTCCGCCGTTCCGGTCTCCCGAGTATCCTCACAATGGTTCCGCCGTCCCGGGCTCACATTGGCACACATTGCATTGGCTCCGTAACGCGGATAACCAAGCACACACCCAACCTCGGTTCCGCTGTTCCGGACTCCCGAGTATCCTCACAATGGTTCCACCGTCCCGGTCTCCCATTGGTACACAAATCACACACCTCACAATGGGTTACTACGTCCGGCCACATTGTGGTTTCCAAAACATTTCACACTTTTCAAAACACGCCCTTTCATAAATCACACCCTAGATGTCATGTTTCTACTTTCTCGATTTCCGTGTCTCGTTTCTCATGCATAGACTCCGCGGTGAGACTTTTCACATACAATATCATTCATTGTAATATTCAATCTAACAAGATCATTCATTTTAAGTTACTTGACATGCTTGAATCACTTAACAATGAACATCATGCATCTCAAAAGATAACCTTATCTATTTCAAATATAACGATCAAAGTTACTTCAAAATGAACTTATTATGATACAAAACTACTTATATTTGGGATATTAGGCAAGGATAACTACTTGAGATGGAAGTTAAGGAAATTCTACCGTGCTTCTTGGCGGTAGTAGTCGACTAAGAAGATTGGTCGTCGGTTTTGGATTTCGGCGGCGTAACGGCGTCGGTTTGCTTCGAAAGGAAGAGAGATGAACTTTTCTCTTCCTAGAAACAACTTTCTAACTTAACTAAGCTACTTTAAAGATCTAACGGTGGTTTTGGAAGGTGGTTTGGTGGTTTCTCTCAAGAACACTCAAGAACTCAAGAAAAGAATAACTTTGGAACTAAGAACACTAAGAAATTCTAGAGAGAAGTTGGAGCAAAGTGAGAAGGTGTGAGTTTAAGCTTGGAGTGAGCTTCTATTTATAGGCAAAGGCTCTCCCTCTCTCCCTCTTGGCCGGCCCCTCTCTCTCTCTCTATGTCACACTTTTTCTTCACATGTCAAGGTTGATGGAAAGCTTGATGGGTTAGGCCATGGGGCTATTTAGGCTTGCATGGCTATTCTTAGTCCTTGGATGGGATTCTTGGAAGATATGTTGGTAAGGAGGAGACATGGGTACAAGATTCATGGCTTAAACAATTGAAAGTTGTACAATGGAGGTTAATGGGGTTAAGATTTGGCTAGGAAAGGAATCACCAAAGATTTTGAAGTACTTTGGAAGATCAAGGTCAAGTACACATCAAATCCTTCTTCTTCTTCCTTCTTCTTTCCCTCTCTCTCTCTCTCCCTCTCCCTCTCTCCTCTCTCCTCTCTCGGCCTCTCTTTCTCTCTCTCCCTCACGGCTCTCTCTCTCCTCTATCCTCTCTCTCTCTCTCCCATGTACTAGCTATATACATATGTATATATATGTACAAACATGTAAGAATACAAATAAATATAGGGTACTTTTGTATAAAAGGGTAATTTAGTCCTTAAGGGTCAAGGTTTCCCCAATAAACAATTATAAAGTACGAGTACTTTAATTAATAAAATAATATACTTTTGTACTCCCGGGAATTTTAACAAAACATTAGTTTAATGGGTTAAGTACTTTGTTTGGAAGATGGGCCTATTACCCAATGGTTAATAGAATCCCTAATGGTTATTATCCAAAGGATAATAAGGTACGGGTACTTTAAATACTAAACTATGTTTTTGGAAAGACTACATGTCCTTTTGTAAAATCCCAGGTGTTTATATATATATGTACTTAATCAATTAAATAAAGAAAAGGCTTTTGTCCAATGGGTAAAGATTATCCTAACGGTTATTATCCAATGGTCCAAGGTTACTTGGGCATTTTTATTAGAAAAAATAATTAAAAGTACTTTTCAAAATATATATAAATGTCAATCATAGTACTTTTGCCTAAATCTTTCAAAATCCTTTCAATATAAAGAAATGGGTTTCTTTTATCCAATGGATAATAATTTTCCTAACATTTATCGTCCAATGGATAAAGAATAAAACCAAAATAATAAAAGAAAATAAATAAACAATTTCTAGTCTAGGGTTCAAAAGGTTCAACAGGTTTAAGATGGGTAAAACGGTCAATCTTTGGTTAGGGAAAAGTAACTTGGTGGCCTTCTAGTTTGGTTACTCCATCAAGCCGGTTAGAAGCTAACTAGGCTTGCTAAGTCGGACTTAATAGTCAAGAAACGATCCTTGAGGGCTAAAGTGCAATTAGGGTTTCTTAGTCGAGATAAACGATGATAAGGCGTTTGTTTGCATAAGGACCAACCGTAAGAAGAATTAATAAGAAAACCAATAAGCAGTTAAGAGAAATTAAGAAATTTCGAATAACAACGAGATTTTTATTGAACGAAAAAATCGGAGTTGTTACAGCCTGAGATGCATTTTGTGTGGGAATCAATATACTGGAGGGGTTAGTAGGATGAAAAAACACATAGCTCAGGTTAAGGGAGATGTTGCCGCGTGCACTAAGGCAAGCAAGGAAGATATATTAAAGTGTAAGAAGGCACTTGATGAGACAGCAGCTAAAAAGAAAGAGAAGAAGCAAGGAGGCATTAATCTTTGGGGGGAAGTTAATATAGTACATGAAGAAGGTGATGAATTTGAAGATGATGAAGTTGAGCATGTAAGTTCAAGGAAGAGGCCCCATGTTCTTGGTCCCCTAGATAGATATACAGAGATCAATCCTGGTTCTTCTGACACGACTACGAGTGGATTCAAGAAGGTAAAACAACCAAACATAAAAGATTCAATTTGGAAGAAAAGGAGTCATGAAGTGAATCAATACTTGGCTCGATGGGTGTACGAAGCCAGTATTCCATTTCATGCCATAGACAATGATAGTTTCAAACGTTTTGTTGAAGCGGTTGGCCAATTTGGACCGGGATACGAACCTCCAAGCCAATACCAACTAAGGGAGCCATTGTTGAAGGAGGAGGTGGATAGAACAAAAAAATTACTCAAGAGGCAAGAAGAAGAGTGGGCTTTGACGGGTTGTTCTATCATGACGGATGCTTGGACAGATCGAAAGAGGAGAAGCATTATGAACTTGTGCGTTAACTGTAAGCAAGGGACTTGTTTTCTTTCTTCGAAGGAAGATTCGGAGGCATCACACACGGGGGTGTATATCTTTGGATACGTTGACAAGTTCATTGAAGATATTGGGGCGCAAAATGTAGTCCAAGTAGTCACGGATAATGCATCCAACAATATGGCAGCGGCGGATTTGCTAAAGATCAAGAGGCCTAACATATTTTGGACCTCATGCGGCACCCACACAATAAATCTCATGCTTGAAGGAATCGGTAAGCAATCCAAGTTTAAAGGAATTATTGATAAGGCCAAGGCGTTCACTATTTTTGTTTATGCTCATCATAATACATTGACGATGATGAGAAAATATACGAAGAGGAGAGACATAGTGAGGCCGGGTGTTACTAGATTCGCGACAGCCTTCTTGACTTTGCAAAGCTTAATGGAAAAGAAACAAGAACTGCGGGCAATGTTTAGTAGTGACGCATGGGACAAGAGTAAATGGGCGAAGAGCCCAAAGGGGAAAATAGCATTTGCTACCGTGATGAGTACGGCATTTGGAATGGTGTAACCTTATGCTTGAAAGTGTTTGGTCCATTGGTTATGGTTCTTCAACTTGTTGATGGGGATCGGAAGCCTTCAATGGGATTCGTATATGGTGAGCTAAAAAATGCAAAAGAAGAGATCAAAGGGGCATACAAGCAAGTTGAGACTAACTACCGGCCAATACTAGATGTCATTGATGGGAAAGCCAAGAGTCGGTTAGATAGTGCATTGCATTTGACGGGTTACTTTTTGAATCCTTTTTACTTCTACAAAGATCATACCATTCAAGATGATCCTATCATTATGGATGGGGTTCTTACTTGTGTTGAAGCTTTTTTTCCCGATGATGTCAATGTTCAAGATGAAGTCATCAATAGAGAGTTGTTGAAGTACAAGAACAAAGAAGGTGGATTTGGAAGACCATTAGCCACAATGGGATGTGCGACGAACAATGACTCTTATGATCCGGGTAAATAAGTAGTTACTTTCCTTAAGTGTTTTTTTTTTTTGGCTAGGTTACTTAGTAATATATTTTTTTTCTGCTTTCTTTCATGACTAGTTGGATGGTGGTCTAACTATGGCAATCATACACCCAATTTGAAAAGAATGGCCACTCGAATTCTCTCTTTGACTTCAAGTTCATTGGGGTGTGAGAGAAATTGGAGCACTTTTGAGGGAGTAAATACATACACACACTCTCTCTTTCTTTATATATATATGCATCGGACAAGAATTATATTAACTTAGGATTTTTTCTTTTTTGTATAGATACATACAAAGAAAAGGAATAGACTAGATGCGACAAGGTTGAACAATCTAGTGTATGTCCAATTCAATGCCAGACTCATCAACAATAAAAGAAAGGGGAAGGATGTATTACGTGCTAGTGAAGCAACACATGCGCAAGGACGGTTGTGGAAGGTGGTGATGTTGATGAAGAAGACCCGGTTTTGGGACTTACATGGGAGATGATCGGGGAAGCTACTGGAGCGGATGAAGTCCTCCAACATAGAAGAAGTACTAGAAATGTGGGAGTACGAGAGCTACATGAGGAAGATTTTTTGTCGGAAGATGATCCCGAAGAGGAGGTAGATGAGGATTTTGAGTTTGAGTCCGATGGAGACCAAGTTATGGATGGATATGGGGAAGAAGAGGATGAGTAAAGAGTAATTGGCTAGTAATTCCATACTTGATTTTATTTGGTTTGTAATTGACTAGTAATTTCATATTTGGTTTCCTTTGGTATGAAGTTGAACTATGAACATTAAACTTCTCATTGTATTGACTAGTTATTTCGTAGTATTTTACTACTTTTTCATAAGGGTTGTCATTGGGGTGTGTGTGTGTGTGTGTGTGTGTATAAAACCGATTAATTGTTACAAGCCGATTAATCGGCGATTAAAAGGCCTTGAAGCTTGAAGGTGGTCGATCGAGCGATGAACGCCGAGCGATTTTTAGAACATTGGTTGAGAGTCAAATATAGTACTTGTTGTAGAGTGGGTAATAAATGAAATAAAATCTTGGAAGCTAGTCGTAGCATTATTTATGTTCTGTAGTTCAAATCCTTTTCAAATTGGATTCAGAGAAAAAGCATAACGTGAAAGTTGTAACCCTTGAAAGTTGAGCAATTTTGATAGAGGAGTTGTCTAAATCCGAGATCAGGTAAAATAATTAAGATTTTTTTAGGTGCTGATTCACTGTAGTTTTTAGACAGATTTGTTGTGCTATCTAGAAACCCAACCCGTTTGTTACGTACGCTACTTAAATGAAGGAATTGGATTTCAAGTAGAACACTGAAATTGTAGGTAATGGAATTCTAAGCGACTTGTAGTTATTATTCATTTCGGTTGGGTATTTATTAATGCGCGCAGTTACATTTCGGGATAGATTCATTGCATTGTGTAAAAACCATTTTCATCTTATTTAAAATGAAAATTCCATCTTCGTATAAAATGCCGGAGTTGTTCGTAACATGAAAACTTATACCCCTATGAAATTTGTGATTTATGGACTTGGATTTCTATTTTTAAAATATGGAAATTGTTAGCCATTATTCTGCCTCGTGAAGATTCCTAATATTGTTATGCTTCTATTATTTCTTATGTTCGACTTGTGTGATTAATGCCCCACGGGATGCACGAACCCTAATGTTTGGTGCTTTGAATATTTTGATTAATCATGATGAGGGATAAAAGGAAATTTGATTAAAAATTGAGAAACTTGTAGGTTTGGGACGATT
This sequence comes from Rhododendron ovatum, assembly GCA_019656835.1. NCBI lineage: Eukaryota > Viridiplantae > Streptophyta > Magnoliopsida > Ericales > Ericaceae > Rhododendron > Rhododendron ovatum. The sequence continues at coordinate 22,737,389 of CM033794.1, read as the reverse complement.
CTATCCGGCATCGGTCTTAAGCCAATAGAAATGCCCCAACGTCACTACTTGCCGCGTCACTACTAGCCGAGCCATGGTCCTAAGAGTTAGGCATAGTGGATGGAAGCCCACGGTGTGGGATTGTGTGGATAGGAATTGATGTTGGATAGTGATTAGTTGCTCAGAATTTCTTGGCGTAGTCCCTAATCAGCTCGTCTGCCCTTGCTTCATGGAGGATAGAACCTCAAAAGTTTTTGGCGCTAGTCAAAAACCGAGCCATGAACTCTTTGGAGAGGTGCTTCCAACTCCTAATATTGAATACAGACGTAGTTTTTAAAACTAGGGCAAGGCAACCTTTTTCAAGCTCGAAGGGAACATTTTGCACATGATGGCGTCATTTTCAGCGTGCATAAACATTGCTTGCTGGAAATGTTGGATGTGCGCCATCGGATCTATGTTGGTTTCGTACATCGTGAGCGCACTGTGCTTTATCTTGCTTGGCAGTCGTGCTTCTTGTAGGCTACTATTTGGCTAAGGGCCTTACATGCTACTTCACACGCAGTCGTAGTGCCCTCCCCACGCTAACCAGACTTTTGCCCCTCCTCATTTTCCCAATCAGAGTTAGTTCTCTCATACCTATCTCTGTGGTGTTTTTTGACCTACCCCTCTCTAGGGTTGGGCTTCTATCTCTCCTTTTTCGCGGAGAGCACCTTTGCATTTTTCGGTGTGCGACTCCCACTTCTGTAATCACTATGTGTGCTTCCAGATCTCTTTGTCCGGGTCGTACGCTTCTTGAGTTCCCGCATCTCTCGCTCGCACTGCTTCATTAGTCAAGCAAGCTCCTCCAGATCTCGTAACTTCCTCTCGAGACTTTCTTCGTAGTCCCGGACACTTTTGGAGTGCCTGTTTGACTTTTGAAGTTCATCTTCACGGCGAGATCGAGACTCGTCCCTCTTATCTATTAAACCAAAACACCTCTTACTAAAAATTATATATGTTTCTTCATTGTAGTTTTGTTTTCAAAAGAACGTACCCTCAATTCTTGGTCAAAAAGATTTGATCAAGCTGAATTAAATGAAGTTAACATTTATTTTTTACATAACAATATGGGTCGGAAAATTTCATTACTGCCAAAGCATATATTCCATACTTTTGCGGTGTTTTCCAGTAGTGAAAAATTTATAAATTTTTATTTCTGGTTGAGAAGTTTTTAGGAAATTGTTCTTTTCCCATATTTGAGAAAAATATTTTTTTCCCAACACGGTTCTCAATAATTTTCTCTATCTATCTCTCTCTATTCATTACTACTCATTACATCAAAAATAATTTCCAAAGATGTGAACCAAACAATAAGTTTTTGTATTTTTTTAGTGGAAAGACCCCATTATATAGAAGTTGTACAAACAAAGAAGGTACTCTATAAATGTAGTATTCCACTATTCCGTAATACTTTGTGTTCTCCACTTAATTTAAACTTAACTTAAATTTGAAAATTATCTTTATTTAAATTTTTTTTACATTTGTTAGTTTTGCGCTAAACTTTTGTGGATTATTGATTCGTCTCGACGAAATAAATTGAAAACGTAAAATTTTGGCACTTTTATCCAAATATTTTGAGAAATAACCATTTTTAGTGCAAAAATAAAAAGTTGTTATTTTTCAAATTAATCCATAATGTTTTCGGCAATTTTTTGAATTTTGTTTAATAGAACAAATTAAAATCTATCAAACAAAACCCATATTGCTTATAAAAAATATTACGGATTAAAAGATATAGTTAATTTTTTCATATAGCTAAAAATAGTAAAGTGCTAAATTTTATGGGATGGAGGAAGTATAACTGATCAAGAACTATCAAATAAAATTCATATTACATATTTTTAAAGATTCATATTAAAAGATATAAGAGTTTAAAGAACGACATCAATATCGAAAAAGTCCAAATATTTTGGGCAAGAGGGAGTAACATGCATATGCCTTTGAATTGAAAGATTCGTTATGGACAAATACGCATACTACTAATGAAATTTACAGTGAGAAAGAAGAATGGAGTATTTGAGAAGCTCGTGTGTCTGATTTTGATGCATGAGAGAGAGAGAGAGAGAGAGGAGAGAGGGAGAGTACTGCACAAGTTTGAGAGAGAGAGAGAGTACTGCACAAGTTTACTCAGCATTCACAACCCCTCTAAAAGGAAGGAAGGAAGGAGAGAGAGAGAGAGAGAGAGAGAGAGAGAGAGAGAGAGGTGGGTCTTGTTGTGATCACATTTTTGCTTCATTTGGGTATTTTCCTCTCTTCTTTTTTACATGACCTCTCTGAAGTTTCCAGAGGAGAAAACCAGGTGGGCATTTCCATCTCTCTCTCTCTCTCTCAGGTGGGCATTTCCATCTCTCTCTCTCTCTCTCTCTCTCTCTCTCTCTCTGATTTCATTACTTATTCCACTGAATCATGTAATGCATTCATCAAGTTATTTTCTTGGGGTTTTTTTTTCTTCTTTTGGTAAATTTTTTCTTGGGTTTTTTGGAACTGAGTAGGATTTATTAATAACTAGCTTGGTATTCTCACTTTTCCTATTATTCATGTTTCAACATCTCACTAATTCCAACTTCATCTGTGTATCCATGGTGTTTCTCCATCTGGGTATTCTCTTCTTTGTTTGATTTTGATTTATCGAAAAAAACAAACATTAGATGCATCAGGAAGAGGGTAGTTGTCTTTGTATTAATATGTAATTTTATTTATTTTTAATTTGTGAAGATATCAAGGGGTTTATTTATTTGGGGATTTTGGGTTTTACCAGTAATTTGTCTGCATTTATAATTTTTTCCCCTGACTATCACTTTTGATTTGTTGTTCCTGTTTCAATTTAGTGGTTTTGGATCTTGGATTCACCACTATTTGGTGTGAACTGATCTTCAATCAATGCATCTTTGTTTTTGAGGCCTGAGAAGATTCTCATCTGGGATTGATTTTCTTGTTTAGATTCTTTCTTTTGACATCACATTGGGCAACCCTTTCTTTCTCTTCTGGATTTAGCAAGTGTTTACAAATGATTTGTTTGATGTAGTAGATACTATGATTTCTTCGTCCAATGTAGCTTATGAGTCTGCTTTTCTTGCATATTTCTTGTCTTAAATGTTCATTGATCAATGAATTGGTATATTTTTCTACTTAATATTGATTTTTTTTTTTGAAACCCTCTCTTTATTTTCTTCTAGGTAATTAGGGCTTTTGGTGTTATAATGCTGAGGAAAAGGAGCAGATCATACCAGAAAGATCAACAAATGGGTCACCCTATATCTGATGTTACTCCTGATTCCTCTTTCCAGTCTGATGTCTTGGGGCAAAAACACAAAACCAATTCTTTTTTCAATATCCCTGGTCATTTTGTGGGGTTGAGTCCTAAGTCTTCAGAATCTGATTCAGTTAGAAGCCCTACTTCACCATTGGATTTTAGGATTTTTTCTAATCTAAACAACCCTTTTAGATCTCCAAAATGTTCCCATGAGGGACATCACAAGAGCTGGGATTGCACTAAAGTAGGGCTGGGCATTATAGATTTTCTTGATGATGATGAGAAATTATCTGGGAAAATTAACAGGTCATCGCATAGTAAAAGTATTCTTTTTGGACCACAAATGAGGATTAAAACCCAGAATTTTCGTAGCCGTTTTGATTCGTTTGAGTCACCCAAGTCACTGCCAAAGAATTATGGAATTTTTCCTCATACCCACAAGATTAAATCATCCAATCTCCAAAAGGGAAACTCTAATGTTCTGTCTGGTATCAGAGAAAATCTGTTTGAACCCGTAAAAATCCTATCTTGTTCACTTGATTCTTCTGGCTCATATATGACCAGTTTAACAAACCCTAGCACCGATCCAAGTTCGGTAAATCGAACAAACCCAGTGAGTTTTCCTTCTCAATTGAGTGGAGGGAGCCAGATTTTTGGCAAATCATCACCTCCAAAGCTGAATCCCACCCCAATTTCCAATTCCTCTGCCCAGGATATTTTAGGGTCCCTCTTAGCTAGTGAGATTGAGCTTTCTGAGGATTATACTTGTGTGAAAACATATGGTCCTGAACCCAAAACAACCCATATTTTTTGTGACTGTATTTTAGAATGTCACAATAATAACTAACCAATCTACCTAAGAACGAAGAACAGAGTCCTCCATTGCCTTTAATAATGCTGGTTACGTCCTCTAAAATCCCTACTGCATATCCCTCCTGTGACTTTTTGAGCTTTTGTTACTCTTGCAAGAAGATACTAGAGGGGGAAGACATTTACATGTACAGGTTTACCCCCTAACATCTGTAAAATCACTTTTCTTTTGCACATTCTGCCGTGTTTGGTTGTTGTTTTCTGATTGCATGACATTTCAGGAAGTCGTTTGTTAATTTTCAAGTAAATTGTTTTCTGGAAAAAATTTTACTTCTGGGAAAATGCTAGGAAGATGTTCCGAAAATACTCTGACAACAAAATGATAAAGACCTATGTAGCACCGACACGGGCCCGGGACACGACATGGACACGACGCTCCGACACATAAATTATAAAAAATTGGTGGACACAACCCGATGGGGGACACTTTCAAAAATATTTTTTATGCTATTATATGTATAAAATATACAAATATAAAGATCTAATTATGGATATGGAACACCATGTATACCTTAAATCATAATTTGTCATTAAATCATTCACTAAGGCATTTCAACAATAGACTTTTCATCACTTAAGTGTCTTTGTAATCAATAGAACATCACCCACAAAAAATAAGACTTCCCTAGGTTTTAATTAGAGTCTACATTTCATTAAACCCCTCACTAGTTTTGCAAGTGTCCGAAAGTGTGTGTGGAATTTTTTAGAGTGTCCTTGGGGTGTCGAAATGAGAAAAGTTGAGAAAAAATAGGACACTTCAGATTTAAATGCGGACAAGTGTCCGAAGTGTCAGTGTACAACAAGTGTTCGACATTCGTACTTGACCTTCGACGACGTGTCAATGCTACATAGACCAAGACATTACATAAAGCTAACTCTGAAAACAACATCCAAACATGGGAGGGTTTCGCGTTTTGAGTTGGGTGTTTCAACATTTTGCAGAGGGGAGAAAGCATTTTGCAGTTGGGATTGTCGTTCGTTAGAGATTTTGATGGAGGAGGTGGATAACGCCCTTAATGCTTCTCGTGATTGCGATGAACTCTCTGAAACCGGCATGTTCATTGATGCATAAAGGTGTTGTGATTGCTTTTCCTCCAGCCACTATGGCCATGACTGATGAAATTGCAATCGTAAAGAAGTTAGATACCCTTCCGATCATCTGTTTTTATCTAGAGCTGTTTTGTTAGTCTGTTATCAGCCATAGATGATTGTTCATATACATTTTCGCTTCGGTTTATTGCATTTCATAGTTCATGGCCTTAGTGACTTGAGGTTGCGGATCTAGCTAGTTTTGCTTTTTTCATAATGTTGACATTATTGTCATATAATGTTGAACTCCTTGGTATTCAATTGAAGGGGGGAAGTATCTGAACCCCCACGGCTCCTTTTCTTTTTTACATATGTTTTGGCTGGAGTTGATACTTGATATGTAATCTTCGGAACTCAACAAGTTTTGACAGAATATATGATATGTTTTTTGCATACAAGAAAGCATTAGTCCTATTCAATTTTGGTCTGATGTGTTCTGGAAATGAAAATTTGAGCTGTATTAGATAGAAATCAGAATTTGCTTTACTAGTGACTTTGGTTTAGCAATCTCTTCGCTATTTTGAGACATGTTCAACCTTTGAGTTTCTCTCTGTACGGAGTATTGAGATGTGATCTTTGAAAGGATTGACAAAATTGAGAAGTAGTTTGCATGTTTGACGGTCGTTAAGCGACAACTGGCTTCTCTTACTTTGTGAAGTTGATGGTACAAGTTATTGTTCGTTTGCGTCTAATTTTCCTTCCATTGCATCTACCAGAGGTAAATTTCTCAAGATAGCTATAGCTGATATATGATCCCCCATCCTTGTTACTCGTGGAAGAACTCTCTCATTTTCTTCGTCACTTGTGCTTTGGGTCTTCTGTGATGCATTTACGGTTTCTGTCTGTTGTTTTACAGAGAATCTGAAAACTGAAACTAAAAACATGCTGTTATTGTTCTGTATTCAAACTTTTGTATGCAACCTATAAGCAGCTGTGCTTGTTGTAAGCTAACATCAAATCTCTCCACTTTGGAGCAATCAGATTAGTTGTCACTTTCCATGGCAGAAAAGGTTTACCTGTTACTTCCAGACTTGCTCTGGTAGACACCAGGTTTCTACAGTACCAGCACGCATGCATTGCTACTGTAGAAACCTGGTGTCTACCAGAGCAAGTCTGGAAGTAACAGGTAAACCTTTTCTACCATGGAAAGTGACAGCCAATCTGATTGCTCCAAAGTGGAGATGAGTAAATCCTTATTGTTGCCAAAGGCGAGGCAAATCAATCGGGATTTCCAGGGGTAAAAGTTGTTCAGCTTCTATAGCTGCTATGAAGCATTGATCAAACTTGGAGGCTTGTATATACTCTTTTACAGAAGTTGGACGCTTTGTGGAAAAGAGTTGGGTAACAGTCTTTTTTACAGAGGTTTGTAGTCGGACAAAGGCATTATATGGGTTTAAAAAAGGAAGATCAGTAAGAGGAACCTTACTATCATCAGGTAGATATTCAAACTCATACAAGTACTCAAGATTAGAAGAAGAAGAGATTGAGGAACTTCTACTAGTGGAAGATCTTGAAGGAACTAAAGAGAAGGTAGCAGAGGAATAGGTGGAAAACAAGTGATTCATTTTTTATGGATGAAAATCTAGGCTTTTCATTTTTTCATACAATAAATCTTTTTTTTTTCAATGTAAAATCTTTTAACTAATTTTGATTAATAAAATTCTGTACACTAGGGTAGATAAACCGAGACACACCGCTCAAAAGCCAAAGAGGCTACAAGAAGCGAGATTGCCGCGCAGAGTGAAGCACGGTGCGTTCGTACTTTACGAGACAAATACGGATCCCGTGGCTCACATACAGCATTATCAACAGGCCATGTTTATGCATGAAGGGGCTGATTCCATCTTGTGCAAGATGTTTCCCTCCAGTCTTGGCAAGGTGGCTTTATCCTGGTTTCATAAACTGGCCCCACGATCCATACGAGGATGGAGGCAGTTGGCTGAGGAATTCACTGCTCGGTTCTTGACAAGCAGAAAGGCCCCAAAGACCTTTGAAAGTCTTTCCACCATGAAACAGGAGGAAAACGAACAGATCAGGGACTATGCAAAGAAGTACTGGGAGACTTTCAACGAGATTGAAAGTTACAGTGAAGAGTATGCAATTGCTACCTTCAAAACTAGTTTGCCTGTTCGGGGAGAGCTGCGCCGTTCATTGAATAAACATCCGGAAGCCACCCTAGCTAAATTGATGGAACGGATAGAGCAACACGCCAGAATGGAGGATGACATACTCCGTGAGGATGGCAGGACGGTTGCCGAACAGCCAAAGGCACCTGCCAAAAAAGTGGATAAGCTAGAGCCCAAAACTTATAAAGACAGAAGGGAGTACGGGCAGGCTAAGAAAGAGCCATACAAGGACAAGCAAGCTCCTGACCCCAAGTCCTTTTCTATCACTACAGTTTGGAAGGAGCCAATTTACAGGATTCTTTATCGAATAAAGAATCAGCCATATTTTAAATGGCCTCAAGTCTAGGCGGAGACAAAGATGCAAAACGTGCTACGAATCAACACTACAGTTATCACAAAGATTGGGGCCATATGACTGAGGACTGTGAGATGTATAAGAGGCACCTTGATGATTTGGTCTCTCGAGGCTATCTCAAGGAGTTTATCCAGGAGGACCCTAAAGAGAAGGGGAAGGCTATGGAGCTGGGTTACGAACAAAACCCTAAAGGCGTCATCCATATGATTCATGGATTGGCCACACCTTATACGAGAAGTGAGGTTAGGCTACTACAAAGGCAAGTTAAGCATGATCAGCACGTGATGCGATTGGGAAACAAGAGAGGGCGAGAGACTGATGTATGCAATGAGAACTTGGCATTCAGTGATGATGACTTAGGGGAGGTCCAAATACCCCACAACGATGCATTGGTCGTAACCCTACGAGTTGGGGAATACAACATCGAAAGAATTCTAGTAGACTCGGGGAGTTGTACAGAGGTATTGTACTATGATGCATTCAAAAAGATGGGGTTGGCCCAATCAGACTTAGAACAGTCTACAACACCACTTATTGGGTTCGGTGCAGGAGCAGTCTGGCCCCTTGGAAAGGTAACGTTACCTGTTCGGGCTGGATCAGTGGTGTTGAGGACAGACTTTTTAGTGGTCGATGTCCCTTCTTCCTATAACGCAATTATAGGGAGGACATGGTTGCACAAGATGAGAGCAGTCTCCTCGACTTATCATCAGATGGTAAAGTTCCCAGGATCAAATGGGATTGAAGTCCTTATAGGCAATCAGAAGGTGGCACAGCAATGTTTGATTTCCATCATCAAAACAGCCCCAAAAGTCCACCATGTTCACATATTAGAGGTACCAGATCAACCAACCATCGAGGATGTTGGAAGAAGCCCGGCTGAAAAAGTGGTTGAAGGCCTGGAGAAGATTCAGATCAACGAGGCTGATCCTGAAAGATATTTTTTAATTGGGGAATCATTACCAGCAGATGAAAAGGATGAATCGATAAGGTTTCTAAAAGAGTATATTGATGTTTTTGCATGGGTGCCAGAGGAGATGCCCGGGGTGGATGCAGATGTGATCTGTCACCATTTAAACATTGACCCTCAGCACAAGCCGATCATTCAGAAGAAACGCAGGGCAGCCATGCAGCATGTAGATGCAGTGATTGAAGAGGTTGATCGTTTATTGGAGGCCAAAGCAATACGTGAAGTCTACTACCCAGAATGGTTATCCAACACCGTTGTAGTGAAGAAAAAGAATGGGAAGTGGCGTGTCTGTGTGGACTTCACAGACCTAAACAAAGCGTGCTCTAAGGACAGTTTTCCTTTGCCCAGGATTGACTAATTGGTTGATGCAACCTCTGGATACGAGCGAATGAGTTTTCTTGATGCATATCGAGGATATCATCAGATTGCTATGTTTGAGCCTGATCAAGAGAAGACTTCATTCATCACACCACGAGGGTTATACTGCTACAGTGTCATGCCGTTTGGGCTGAAGAATGTTGGGGCTACATACCAAAGACTTGCGACCATTATGTTCAAGAAGCTCATTGGAAAAACTTTGAAAGTTTACATAGATGATATGGTGGTAAAGAGTCGAGAGAAAGGGAGGCATATTACTGATTTAAAAGAAGTCTTCGAAATCTTGAGGAAATACAAGTTAAAACTCAACGCCTCGAAGTGTGTGTTTGGAGTTGGTTCAGGAAAGTTCCTGGGCCATTTGGTAACCATGAGGGGGATAGAGGCAAATCCCGAGCAGATTGATGCCTTACAGAGACTACAGAGTCCCAAAACTACCAAGGAAGTCCAAAGGCTAACTGGAATGGCAGCAACACTTAACAGATTCATCAGCAGGTCAAGTGACAAGTGCAGACCCTTTTTTCAGCTATTAAAAAAGAGGGAGGGATTTGAATGGGGAGCAGAATGTGAGCAAGCTTTCCAGGACCTGAAGAAGTACCTGGCCGAACCCCCACTGTTGTCAACTCCACAGCCAGGTGAGTCTTTAATTCTGTACTCAGCTGTTTCCGAGCATGCAGTAAGTGCAGTCCTGTTGAGGGATTTGGGGATCGAACAAATCCCTGTTTATTATGTTAGTAAGACATTGTTGGATGCAGAGATGAGATATCTGCCTTTAGAAAAACTTGTCCTGGCACTTAGAATAGCCACGAGGAAATTGCCACATTACTTCCAAAGCCATAAGGTTGTGGTTTATACTGAGTATCCATTAAAATCATTGCTTCGAAAGGCAGACTTCTCGGGAAGGAGCTCGACATGGTCCGTAGAGTTAAGCCAGTACGATCTCGAATATCTGCTGCGCACAGCAATCAAAGGCCAAGTGTTGGCTGATTTTGTGGCAGAGTTTTCCCCCACTGTTGCTCCCCTGCCTCCTATGAGAAAGGAACAGGTGGCTAAGACATCATCCTTAAAGGATCAACCCATAGCCGAACAGGATCCCAAAGAATGGAAGCTATTCGTTGATGGATCAGCATGTAATACTGGTTCTGGAATTGGAGTTGTCCTTTTTCCTCCTCAAGGAGTTCTTATTGAGCTATCTGTTCGGCTTGGATTCAGTGCATCGAATAATGTGGCTGAATATGAGGCACTCTTAGCTGGATTGAGAAGTGCAAAAACCCTTAAAGCAAAACGGGTCAGGGTGTATTGTGATTCTGAGCTTGTTGTAAATCAGCTGTCCGGCGAGTACGAAACTCAGAATGAAAAGATGGTGGCCTACGTACAGGCAGCCAAGGACTTGCTTGATACCTTCGAGAGGGTATATATTGAGCAAATAAGTTCTGGACAGAATTCTCATGCAGATTCTTTAGCTTGGTTGGTTGCAGCTGTACCAACTGAATTTAAAAGAAGGGTGTCAATAGAATACCTAAATGAGCCGAGCATTGGGAGGAGTGTAGACTTGGTCTTGAACGTGAACCAAGGACCAAGTTGGATGGACCCAATAATGGAGTTCTTACGAGATGAGATACTCCCTTCTGATAAAAAGGAGGCCCACAAGATAAGAGTCAAATCTGCTAGGTTTTGGCTGTCCCCAGAGGGTAAGTTGTATAGGAAATCCTTTACAGGTCCCTATTTGCTATGCGTACATCCTGAAATGGTACAGAAGTTCCTTCATGAGATCCACGAGGGAACATGTGGGAGCCATGCTGGAGGGAGATCAATTGCCCACCGAGCAATTACTCAAGGCTACTGGTGGCCACACATGCAAGAAGATGCAAAGGTATATGTGAAGATCTGTGAGAAATGTCAAAAATTCTCACCAATGATTAGAACGCCCGCTGAGGATCTGGTGCCTTTGACAAGTCCCTGGCCGTTTGCCCAATGGGGGATGGATATCGTGGGTCCATTGCACAAAGCAACTGGGAATCGAAAATTCTTGCTTGTAGCAACTGATTATTTTACAAAGTGGATTGAGGCAGAACCACTGACCAAAATCACTGAACCTATGATAGAAAGGTTCGTGTGGAAAAGCATCATCACTAGCTTTGGGGTTCCCTACTCATTGATTACTGATAATGGATCCCAATTTCAGAAGAAATTCAAAGCTTTTTGTGCCCAGTACGGAATACGAAACTATTATTCCACCCTAGCCTACCCTCAGAGTAATGGGTAAGCAGAGGCTTCTAACAAAACTATCCTTGATGGAATCAAGAAAAGGCTGGACAAAGCCAAGGGGAAGTGGCCTGATGAGTTGCCATTAGTTTTGTGGGCTCACCGAACAACTCCTAGAAGGTCTACGGGAGTGACGCCCTATTCATTGGCATTTGGAACAGAGGCTGTCATACCTCTTGAAGTGGGTTTGCCGACCAACCGGACCGCTTTGGTTGAAAGTGGAGGCAATGACAAGGCCCTTGAAATCGAGCTTGATCTCGCCGAGGAGAGGAGAGAAAAGGCCTTGGTACATCTTACTTCGTACCAAGAACAGCTGATGAAAAGCTACAACAAACATGTTCATCCTAGAGAATTTGGTGTTGGGAACCTTGTGCTACGAAAAGTGCTTGGCAACACCAAGGTTGCAAACGAAGGCAAGCTAGGGGCCAACTGGGAAGGCCCGTATAGAGTAACTGAGATTATGGGCATAGGAGCCTATAGATTGGCAGATTTGGATGGTGATCCAATTCCAAGGCCTTGGAATGTTCATAATTTACGAAAGTTCTTTGTTTAGAAGTATTAAAATCTGTTTTGGATTTACACTACGTGATTGTGTAGGAATTACGAATATAATTCCTCTGTTCTAGTTTTTATTATTTTTTCATGGGGTACGAATAAACGCCCTCTTAAGTTTTTACAGATTATGAATAAAATCATTTCTTTAGTATAACTATTGTGGTATTTAAATACGAACACGAGTTTAGTTTCCCTTATTCATATTGGGGAGCAGGGTATATATCTTAAGTACGTGATACTTAGCAAATATGAAAACACTTGTATGTTTTTTCTTAAGTACGTGATACTTAGCTATATGTTTTTTAACAAGTATGAAAACACTTGTATTTTCTTAAGTACGTGATACTTAGCAAGTATGAAAACACTTGTATGTTTTTTAAACAAATACAAGTACGAAATACTTGTATGAAAATTCAAAGTACGAGACACTTATATGGTATTTTAAGTACGTGATACTTGAAAAACTATATTGGCTTGACTTAAAGCATAAACGAGTATATGTTAGCCACACTTAGTTTAAGTACGTGAAACTTATGTTCTTAAGTATGTGAAACTTAAAGAACACCTATATGATCATGAACCTCACAAGTGTTTGTATGACAACACTTGAAAGATTTGAAAACAAATACAAGTATGAATACACTTGTATGTACTTTTAAGTAAGAGAAAAAAGAATGAAATAAACTTGAAAACAGTACGAGAAACTGAGAAACGAATGTTTTTAAGTACGTGAGACATAGATCCAGTATAAAGAAATCATGTTTGAAAGATTTGCTGGAGTACGAAATACTTATGCAAACAAAGAGTACGAAATACTTTAAGATTAACCTATTTGCATCCGAACAGATGCAAATACAAAGGAAGCCGAACAAAATATAAACAGTAGTGCCACAAAGGGCCGAATACCTGTATCAAAACAAATATTTTTGAAACGAACTGGTGCCACGCAGGGCCAATGCTTATGGTCACGCAGGACCAGCAACCAACGTCAAACAGTTCAAACACCTTACCAAAGTCAGTCCACATTCTGGACTTCTGGAACATCAGTATTGACCTGAGTATCTGCCCCATCATCAACTGGATTCTCCTCCAAAACTATGGGTTCGTTAACTGCATCATGAGCAGGGGACCGGACGGGCTGAGATCCAGATGGAATATCTTCTTCTGCTCCTGTGAAATCTTCAATTTGCTGCTCAACGTCATCTTCCAGGGGAACTTTGTGCTCTTGGGGAGCTGCAGCCCGGTTGCTCGGTAATTCATTTTCAGTCCAAAGTGGAGAGTCGTCTGCAACGCCAACCTTTGTTAAACAAGTTTCCCAGCAGGCAATCCAAATCTGATCTTGGATAGCAGGAATCTGTTCAACGTAGTTAGCAGTTGTGGTATCAAACCCCTTATGGTATCCTTCTTCATATGCAGCTTTCTTGGCATTGTCGATTTCTGATAAAGCCTGGTTGAGGCTCTCTTCAGCAACTTCAAGTTTTTCTTTAGCTTGATTAAAGTCAGATTTGGCTTTGTCTCTTTCTCTTTCCAACCTAGTGATCGTTCGGAGCAATCTGGTGTTATCATTCATCAGCCTCACCCTCTCAGCATCTGCTTCTTGGTACTTTTTCCCCAAAGTGACCATCTTTTGAATGAACTGGCAAAATATCAAATAGTTAGAGACGGGTGTAGCAATGCATGTTTGATAGTATACAACATATACATAAAAGACCTTACAAGGAAAGAACAAGTCACAAATACCTTGATACCGCCGACAAGTCCAGTAGAAACGAGCCGATCAGGTGCAGATGCATTTTCTTTTTGCATATCTACTGGGAGCAGCAGCCCTTGAGCTAGGGCAAGTGCAGTTTCAGATGAACCAGCACTATCCCCGACGTGAACGGGACGGTCTCCCTTAGTGAAAGAAGGAGTCCACGTCTGTGGAAGGACTTGAGTAGTTGGTGAGATGGGATGATGAGTTTCGGTATCTGCTTGAGAAGTAGTACCATCATGGTCATCTACTCTTGGGCGTTTTTCTCTATGAAGGTCAGTGGCCTCTGTAGTGGTGTCCACTTCCCGAGGAGAAGATGATGACCGTGTAGATCCCCCCTATTGCGACGAGATCGTGGGGGAGGGGCGCCAGTTGAGGCCACCCGGCCAGTCCCGCGTCCCCGAGAAGAGACGGTGAGGAGGGAGCTGAGATTTAGAGGTTGACGGGTCATTATCTCTAAGTTAGGGGGAGATGGAGTATAACCTGATGAAGATGATTGGCTGGTTACACGATTTGAGGAAGGCTGTTCGGGCTGTTGTTGAGAGATTGTTTGACTCTAAACGTTTCTACAAAGTCTTAAACGTGGTAGTGGGACTCCTTCTGAAATGGGAATTTCTCCCAGTTGACCAGCAATGGTAACACCGGATTGACGTCTTGAGGTACGTGGTTGGGGAGCAGCTGATGTAGAGGTAGAAGCAGCACTGGTGCTGGGATGAGCAAGTCTTCTGTCGATGACTCTTCTGTATGAAGGTTCGTACCCCAGCAGCACGTCAGCGTCTCGACCCCGACCAGCTGTTCGGGTACCCGGCTCTCCTGTATATTTGAGGACTTTGTTTATATCCTCTGTTCGGATATTGCTCGGTGTACGTCTGGGACGGTGGTTAACGTTCTCAGCTGCATCCAACAATGTTAAAACAACAAAATAAGACGTATAGAAAAGCTACGAGAAAGCAGTAAACAAAAATGTTCAGAGTTAGGAAAATGAGGAGTATTACGTGGGTATCCCCATATGTGGGGGTAGTGGAGCCCCACCACTTGACCATCTTCTCCTAGAGGTTCAAAAGCTCCAGTGACATAGAGAAAGTCAACCTCATGGTCCCGAGCAGAATCTGGCAGGTTGAGCACGAGACGCTTTTCTGCCCTTCTTACTTTGAAATAGTATGTGTTATATTCAGGGTTAAGTACAATGCTGTACCACCACTGAATGTCCCAGATCCCTAGTTGGGTGCCTAGAATCCTATTCAAAGCAACTACCCCCATTATCAGCCTAAAAACATTTGTTGACACTTGCATTGGAGTGAGACGGTACCAACTTAAGATTTGACGAAGGAGTGGATGAAGGGGGAAACGGACCCCGCCTTCGACGATGGCCATGATTGGGATACACATTCTATCCCAAGAGCCACCGTCCCTATTTGCCCCTAGAGGGGCGAGTTCGAGTCCTACGTTGTCGGGAACGTTGTATTCCACCCTAAATGCCGCCATGGCAGTAGGAGTTTCACAGAGTTTCCTAAACTTACTGGGTCTAAGATGGTTTTCATTGTTATCTGCCATGAATGTATTCGAAGTAAAAAGACTGGAGAAGGGTGCGACTGAAACCCTAGAAAACGACTCACGAAATTGAGAATGGAGATCTCAGATAGAAACCTAAACAGAAGAAATGAAGTAAGAACAAGGATCTTACAAGAAAACGGTGACGATTCCCTAGAAAGCAATCGAGTTTGCAGACGACGGCAATGGCAAAAAGCTTAGAGAGAGAAAGCGTTTTGAAGTTTTGGGTGGGGAAATCCAAAATGAACCCTTTTTGGGGTTTAAGGGAGAGAAACAGAGATGAAACATCTCCTCTTAAGCCGTTACAGGAAAAGTAACGGAAAGAAGAGTCCGTTCTGACGCCGTTTCATAGAATGTTAGTTCGAAATTAAATGATAAACATACGATATGTGCCACGTGGAGTCATTACCTCGAGATGGTATAATGACGGAGGCGCCAAAAGGCATCAATGAGATATTGAAATTATGACTGCACGGGATCAAAAGAGTTTGGTCTAGATAAAATTCTGTTTCTAAGCATCATATATTGCCCCCGAATAGTGGTAAATACATGAAGCTGGGGAGCAATTGTAGGGAGGTATTCCCGAGCAGATGCATTTAGTTACCGAACACGTGATGTTTGGGAACACGTGGTGAACACAACAGGACTTATCGCCGGGCAGTATGGAGAACAAGGATACGGATCAATGATATGGAAAGTCATTGATCTATACAGTCTGTTCGGCTAATAAAAGGCCAATGACAAGTGAAGTCAGTGGTGTGAAACTAACTGTTCGGCAGATAGAGACATTCTCATTACGTTTGGACCAAATTACATGTGAAGTCAATGGTCCAGGCAATCTGTTCGGCAACAAGATGGCCGAACAAGGAAAGAGCTCCAAATCGATTGTTGGAGTTTGAGGAACATTCTAGAAGGATCCAGAAATGTTGGTATTCCGTTAAGGAATAAGATCCCGAGAATATAGGATCTGAGAAAGATACCCAATGAGAATGGGATGTTCGGCCAGTAAAGGAAAAGAATCCTAAAAGGACTCTTTTCCATTAAACTGATAAAGGAAACGAGAATCCTTGATATCCTGGGTTTCCTATACGAGTTGGGAGTCCTATGGAAATAGGGATGCTTGGGCAACAAGCATACACAAATCTATAAATATGAGGAAAACCTAGAGGTAAAAGGTACGCAATATACTGTATTATTATTGCTTTCCTACTGAGAATTAGGGTTCAGTTTTCTAGTACGTGATACTAACAAAGGCATCGGAGGGCCTTTGCCACGAGAGGCAAAGGTGCACTCACCCCCTGTCTATTTTGCAGATTAGGGTTCAGACGTCGAGTTAGGGTTCCGGTGAAGAGGCTCGAATAAACCGTTGCAATCCAGTTGATCCGAAGCTCCAATTGTTTTCATCCCCC
This sequence comes from Rhododendron ovatum, assembly GCA_019656835.1. Taxonomy (NCBI): domain Eukaryota; kingdom Viridiplantae; phylum Streptophyta; class Magnoliopsida; order Ericales; family Ericaceae; genus Rhododendron; species Rhododendron ovatum. Next base: position 22,720,806 of record CM033794.1, on the reverse strand, counting down.
TACAGTCTCAATGTACTTTTAACCCATTGATACAAAATTCTTTAATCAAAATAGTTAATGAAGTTTTTGATGTGGAGGATCCTTTAAATGCAACCATAGAGCATACACTTCAATTTTTCTCTTTTAGAAAAGATTTGAAGTAGTTTTGGAAAAGAAGTTCCCAGAAGAAGAGTTTATGCTAGAATGAACAACATTGGCTCTAATACCAAGTTTGCAGACACAAAGTGGGTACAAACACAAAGTAGGTTAGGATCAAAGAGAATGAATACAAGACACATGATATATTAGATTGGGTTTATGTCGTTTGAATTTCATGTTTTACGTTTCAACATTTCAATTTCAAGGTGGTAGTAGAGATTCAACTTTCCCTGGGGTAGAAAGGAAGTTGGATCATTGTTGTTGCTACAAACAAGCCTATTCTAGGTTGAGAATCGATTAGTGTTCACCGTTAGTTTTTTTTTTTTTTGATCACCATCTGTTTGATATCCATCCTTGATTATTAATCACTTATCTAAACTAGTACTAGTATTTCATGTAGTGTATTCTTTAGTGTCGTATTAAAAACAGGTACTTTCTCCTCCAACGGTGGTACAATGTGCGCACGCGCGCGCGCGCGCGCGCACACACACACACACACACATATATATATATATTTATAACCAGAATCACTTGTCAAAACCACCCTAACTCTTCTATGCAGTGGCAGATCCAGAAATTTCGGACAAATAAGTCACTTTTTAAGCATAAACTTAATAAAAATACCCACAATCTAATATAAAAAGATTATGCATTCAAAAAAATATGACGAGAATAAAAATGAACGGCAGTTCTGGGGACACCTAAAAAAATATCTAAGAAAATACTCCAAATCTCAATCTCATAGTTTCTGATCAAATTTTGATGATCCAAGCCACTCAATGTGTTCAGAGCGTGATTTAAGGGTACTTGCTAAAAATCGTCAAAAAAAATGACAAGGAAATGCTTGATTTGAGCAGTTCTTTATTGAACCATTCAATAAAAAACTGTTTGGATGAAGGCTTTTCAGGTCATTTTTTTTGGCTGATTTCTCGGCACAGATATCCGTAAAATCACATTCTGATTACATTGAACGGCTCGAATTATCAAAATTCGATCAGGAACTTTGAGGTGTTTTTTTAGATGTGCCCGGAACCGCCCCGAAAAACTAATGTACTAGTGTTTTTACATTTTTAGTAGATCATTTATTAAATATTTATTTGAGAATTTAGCAAAATTGTATGGTTTGGCTTTGTGATAATTCAACTTCTTAAGACTAATGCACTTGGTTCAAGGCTCGGATCATCAAAATTCGATCAGAAATTTTGAGCTGTTTTTTTAGATGTACCTGGAACCGCTCCGAAAAACAAATGTACTAGTGTTTTTACATTTTCAGTAGATCATTTATTAAATATTTATTTGAGAATTTAGCAAAATTGTATGGTTTGGCTTTGTGATAATTCAACTTCTTAAGACTAATGCACTTGGTTCAACTCCTACGAGATGTAAGTTTTGAAGATTTCTTGTTTTCCAAACGAAAGTCAGTTAAAAAAGAAAAAACCAAAAGGCAGTACCGTGCCTATTATACTTTAGTATGGATAGTTTATAATATATAATACTTCTTGTTTTGATTCGCACAAAAAAAAATCCTGATAATTTCGGGTGGGTCACGTGACCCGTATGTGCTTACATTGAATCCGCCCCTGCTTCCATGGGGCTTTGGTATCTGACTTGAGTTAGCTTCCGGTCTGCACTGCATTTGGGTCTACCATGCATCTTGATCCATGGCTTCTCTCTCTCTCTCTCTCTCTCTCTCTCTCTCTCTCTTCTTTTTTGTCTTCCTTGTGGATGATAGATAGATAACCTTAGTGCGTGCGTAAAAAGTGTGTATAGAAATACTCTCTCTCTCTCTCTCTCTCTCTCTCTCTCTCTCTATTAACGTGTGTGAGAGAGAGTACAGGAAAAAGGTTCTCACTCCATTGAACTTTTGTCTATTTTGTCAATTAACCCAATTGAAAACTTCGAGAGACTTGGGGTTTTGTTGTGCATGAAAATCTATTCCAAAAGAAAAAAGAAACATACTCCTATATGAAAAAGGCTACACATCCCTGTAATTAATAAGCCACAAAATAGAATCCATCACCCTTTTTTCTTTTTTCCCGCCCTCACAGATTATGATTTGGTCTCAGTTTAGAAAATAAAATGGAATTGGTTTGATACGTAAATTTTTCCTAAAAGTAATTGTGGTTCTAAACTGATTCAAACTTGCTCCCACTTACATACATATAATAATAATTATACAAAGAACAGCCTTGCCATAAATGACGTTAATCGAATTTATATACTTTTCATGATTTTGATAGAATCTTATTCAAACACGCTTGGTTTAATTTTTTATTTTTACAAGTTTTCCTTGCTCCAAATGCTTTGGAAATATATGACATATCAACTTCACGTAAACAGCGCGTGGTTCAAAATCAGCATCAAATCATGGTTTAATTAATTGTGTGAATTTGCCAGGTTTTACAAGTTTTACAGATTTATTTAAGAATCTAAAAATTTCCAACTCTTACCGATGGTACTATTAAATCAAACCAATTCTGTCTCTGCCAAAAGCGAACTACTACGAGGTACTGTATCTTTACTCTAATTTAGTGCATTTGTCATTTTAAGTTTCAAATATGTGGTTCTTCACTTTACATGCAAGAAGATGCATACATTTCCACTACTCGTGAATAACCAGAGGAACATTTGACAAGAACTCAGGGATTCCTCTTTCTAACTTCTCTAAGAGAACCAAAGACAAAAATAAATAAATAAATTGCCATTCCAACCTCTGGCAGAAAGAGCCTTACTCTACACATTCACTTCTCAAATAAGCAAAAATGCAAACTCAAAAAATCAGAATCGCAGCCAATGTACTAGTACTTTGATTCCCCACAAGCAAGCTTTCCAAGGAACCCAAAATGGAATGTTATCCACTAAAATTGGCAGGATAATGACGACAAGCAAAACAATGAAGAGACAAGAGAAAAATGGCAATCGATGATGCAACAAACATGTCAAAAGTTCCCGACAGCACAAGGTGAAAGTGCACGGCAATACTCTCCATTCCTTCTTGATGAAGGATTAACCCCGAAGGTTGGATGCGACCCCATCATCAATTATACATTTCCACTTGGTGGAATTAGCTTGAAATAGACAAAATGATAACCGAATATGTAGCTTATAAGGGGCATGTCCAGGAGGAAATGAAAAGAAAAATAAAACAACGAAACGAAAACAAGAAACTTGGGCCAAACGGTTACTACAATGGGAAACGAACTACCCTATGAAGTCTGAACTACTCTGAAAAGGAATTTAACAACCTAATCTAATATTGATTCCCATCCATCTAACAGAGGGAGAGAAATCATCAAAATTGGATTAGCAACAGCTCTAGTAACATCCTCAACAACGTAACTGAGACCGCTAGGGTGAAGCAACCGTATTTCGAAGAGAAGACAATGCACTCACAGCTTTTGGCCCTGACTTTTGATTGATGTTAGCACTTTGACAGTGGTCCATCCGCATCAAATTGCTCCATAGCATGTAGATCTAACAACCTCAAGGAAGAACGTGGAACGATATTTCTCTATGCTGATCCCAATTCATATTCATTCATCTTGTGTGGCGCGTGTTGTAAGACTTGCAGTTAGGGCATTTTTGAGCCACGATGTGTGTGTGTGTATGTGTGTGAGAGAGAGAGAGAGAGAGAGAGAGAGAGAGAGAGAGAACTGACCTCCTTGTTTTGGTGGAGTTCTGGCATGAGTGTAGCAGCTATTTCCATGTCAAATTTCTCCCATACTTTGGACATATCACAAACAGACTTCGAGCAGAGAGGGCATGCATTTAAAGAAAGTAAATTGGATTCTGTGGATACTTACTGGAAATGCTCTTGCATCTCCTTTAAGCAGTTCTTGTGAATGGTATGTATACAAGCATGACAATTACATCGTGTCTCGACTCAAACAGGTCCTCTGTTTGTAGATATGCACCAAACACATATTGTTTGGCAACATTTTTCATTTTCCATTTTCTGTTCCAATTTCTTGAAAACACAATGAACTTGGCAA
>CM033794.1:22044176-22114176 GCA_019656835.1 Rhododendron ovatum | reverse complement strand
AAAACTAGCAACCTTTTGCCAACAACCAAATTTAGTAGACTTCATATATTCTCAATCAAATATATCCATCATTACACAAAAATATTCTCCATCTTCCCTTCCCCCATCCTCCCCCCCCCCCCCCCCCCCCTCCCCGCTCTCTCTCTCTCTCAACAATGTTTTAAAAAAAAAAACTATTTTTTTTAAAATTGTTTTTTTAGGTGTTTTTCAAAAAAAAATTTTATAAAAAAAAAGAAACTGTTCTTTTTTTGAAAACCTGTTTTGTTTTTAAAACTGTTTTTTTTCAAAACCTTTTCTTATATGAAATCAAAACCTTTTCTTATATGAAAACATTTTTTTCAAAAACTGAAGTTACACAAAAACTATTTTTTTCAAAAAAAATTTGAAAAGCTATTTTCTATTTCTAATAAATAGTAGTTTTTATTACTTTCAAAACTATTTTTAGAAAATCTATTTTATATGTTCACAATTTTTAGGTTTTGGTAGTTTGAAAAGGTGATATGAAAATTTTGGTTATTCAATTTTGATTATGTTATTGTGGATCTCTACATTGCTAACATTAGTTCAAATCTATATTTAGAAAAACTATTTTATATGTTCACAATTTTTAGGTTTTGGTAGTTTGAAAAGGTGATATGAAAGTTTTGGTTATTCAATTTTGATTATGTTATTGTAGATCTCTACATTGCTAACATTAGCAAACTCTTAAATGGATAATCAAAAACTAATATGGAAACTTTTGGCTATCCATTTTTTATTATGCCATAGTGGATACCCTTACACAATATATGAGGATCTCTGAACACACTCGATTGAAGACCCACGAATTCGAACATGGTCAAGTAAATGTCTACACATGTATATGCACATCTATATTCAAAAAAAAAAAATCCATGGTTCGTAAAATTCATAAGCATTTAAAATAACACATATCACATCAAGAAAATATTTAATAAATATAAAGTTAGATACGGGTCTCTACACTACTTCAAGTAAGTCAAGTGGCAATACTGCACGGAACCCCTTAATTTGTCTCTTTACCATTTCAAGTTATATGCTTTGGGTGATGCAGTAGCCAAAGAGGAGGAGTTTCATTTTAAGCATGCCGAGGCCCATTTCTACTAACCGGTATTTTCGTAATATTACTGATCGTGGAATTAGGCGACGGGCTTGCCTGGGTTCGATTTGAAACGGCCCAACGGTCAGAACATAGTGCCCGTGGCCCTGTGCCGTGTGTTTTTTAGCTTTCTGAGGCCGTTTAGGCCTCCAAATGGGCCTTCGTTCCGTTTTTGGGCTATTCTTTACGCTCTTATAACTTTCCGTAGGAAAGTCCAATTCAGCCTATTCTTTTTTCTATTGTTTTGTTTTGCCGTCTAGTCTGTGGGTCCGAATTAATTTCGGTATTGTTTCTTTATGTTTTCTACGGTTCGCGTTGCTACCTTTATATTCCGTTTTATGCCTTAGGGCTAAATAGTTTATTAATGATAAAGAAAAGAGTCAGAGAGAGTTTCTCTAAAATATTGTGTTTGTGATTGTCCTTATCGCTTCGATCATCAGTTTTCTTATATGCTTCCCTGCATCATTGGGCCTTGGCATTTATCTGAAATTATTTCCAATATATGGTAGGGTCTTACATTAACTCTACATGGTGATTGAATCAGGAGAAACAAAGAAACAATCACAGAACTGAGTACACCCCCTTGGGGATCAAAAGATCTATACTTTGCCACTCAGTACTCGCAGTCTTTCTTCACCCAATGTATGGCATGCCTATGGAAACAACACCTATCATACTGGCGAAACCCACCATACACTGCAATGAGATTCTTGTTCACAACTATTATAGCTTTGCTGTTTGGGACAATCTTCTGGCATATTGGCTCCAAAAGGTAATCCACAAGCCATGGAACCCCCACTCTCTCTATTCTCTATCCATTTCGCAGTTTGAAAATCCGTGCATTTGTGTTGGATTTCAGGGGAACACAACAAGATTTATTCAATGCAATGGGATCTATGTACAGTGCTGTCATTTTTGTTGGTGTACAAAATGCCACGTCAGTGCAGCCAGTAGTAGCTGTTGAGAGAACTGTCTTTTACAGGGAAAAAGCAGCAGGAATGTACTCAGCTTTGCCGTATGCTTTTGGACAGGTATTGGCTGTATTCTTCTGTTGAGCCTATCATAGAAAACTGCAAGCTTTAATTATGTACCTTCCTACAAAGAAAACCAATGATGTTCTGTATTATTGGCTTACCTTCCAAGTGGGATTTGTTATATATATATAGACACACACACTGCCAACGTGCAAAGATATAAGGAAAAAAATAAGAAAACAAATCAAAGACCAAAACAAATCATCTGAATTGTGAGTAGCAGATCCTAATTTAATCTAATTTCAACACCTAAAACTTACAAATAGTATTTGGGAAGTAGCAACTTGGAATGCACCGAAGTTCTATAGTACAAAAGTTAACAACCCATTCATCCAACTGAGAGAGAGAGAGAGAGAGAGAGAGAGAGAGAGAGAGAGAGAGAATTTTGGGGGAAAATTGAGGGGTTGTGGATAGAAATCTGAATGACGGGAGAAATAAGGATAGACATGCTCTGGGAAAACCTTTTAGGTAATTGGAAAGAGAAACTATTACATTAGTACATCTTAGTTTTGATGGTCCGTACATAACTAGTATGATGGTCCGTATTAAAGTTATTTATGTATTTCTACTTCTTTCATATACAGTATAGCTAGCGTTCTCTTGTTACCCGAAAAAGCAAAACCAAATTTGTCGTCACTATTATCTTAGATAGAATACATAATGGTTTCACCTATATATACTCGAGACCCCACGCACAATATTGCCTCACCTTACCACTTGGCCACCGGACCTGTTGAGTTTTTTACTTCGAATATTTATATTATATTTATTACATACATATGTGAGTTTCATATTTCATCCATCCCAATTTGTTTGTCCAGTTGTCGAAATACGTGTTTTTCAAAAATATACTTATATCTTACAATTTATAATGTTTTTTATGATTTTGAAGATTTTGTATAATAAAACTAATTGAGATCTATCAAATAAGATCTATATTACATATTAAAAAAATTACGAATTGAAAATTATAGCTAATTCTTTGAGAGGTCAAACGCTCTCAAAAAGTCAAAAAGGGGACAAACAAACCAGGACGGAAGGAGTAACAATTAACTACATACCCTAAGATCCACTCCCACAAATTTCCATCCCTCATTCCAGCCGACTTCAGTCTCCCTCTCCTCGCAGCAATGGAAGTCAACAGTGACTCTCTCTCTCTCTCTCTCACACACACACATAACCCATAGATCTGGTAGTAGGAGATCAACAAAACCCGTCATCCCTCTCATTCTCACTCCCCTCGTCCATCATCTCCGACTGAATCAACTGAAAACCCTTCCGATCCACTGATTTTTCACTTCAAAACCCCTTAAATCGGAGCTTCGAAACCCTTCAGTGGTGGTGTGGGCATGATGGTGGCAGTGGCGAGGATGGCCTGATGGTGGTGGTGGCCGTGTATGGTGGTTTTGTTGTGGTAGAGCAAGAAACCGGAGAAACCGGTCGAACCGATTGAAACTGGACCGGTCTTGTTTCAACTGGTTCCAGTTTCCAAATTCTCCTAACCGGATAACCGGTTCGGTTCAAAAAATCGGTGAAAACTGGACCGAATCACCCCTATGTACTATGAACCTAAAGAATACTAGAAAATATAAAAATGAGTATCATACTCACTCTACGGCTGCCGATCATCAAGGAGCAACAAATCTACATACAACCATAGTTCAAAACAAGACCCTTGGTAGATCAACCCACGCTACGTGGAACTTAGAAGTTGAGCAACATGAAAAAAAATCTAAAATAGTCAAGTGTAATTGGAGACTATTGTTTTTGTTAATTTTCATGAAGGTTCTCAATTTTTATTTTTTCTCATTAGTTGTCGTATTATGCACGCAGGTTGTGATTGAGCTCCCATACATTCTTGTTCAAAGTGTCATTTATGGAGTCATAGTCTACAGTATGATCGGATTTGAGTGGACAGTAGCCAAATTCTTTTGGTATTTGTTCTTCATGTATTGCACCTTCTTATACTTCACATACTATGGGATGATGACTGTAGCAGTAACTCCCAACCACAGCATCGCAGCCATAGTTGCTTCTGCCTTCTATGCTGTATGGAACCTTTTCTCCGGCTTCATCATTCCAAAAACAGTAAGTTCTAATAGATTCAATTCAAAATCCACAATCGAGATAACCACTCAAAAAGTGTCTTAGTTTAGTTTTTCCCTTTTACTATCGTTGCAGAGGATTCCATTGTGGTGGAGGTGGTATGTCTACATTTGCCCGGTATCTTGGACTTTGTACGGATTAGTTGCTTCACAGTTTGGAGACATTCAGGACAGGCTTGACACGGGTGAAACAGTCAAACAATTTGTGGTAAATTACTTTGACTTTAGGCATGATTTTGTGGGTTATGTTGGTATAATTGTGGCTGGGATAGCTGTGCTCTTTGGGTTCATATTTGCCTTCTCAATTAAGGCATTTAATTTTCAGAAGAGATAATAATGATGTATGTAAACAACATGGTGAAGATTCGTGCAATGACAATGATGCCTGAGACCATATTTTCGAAGCTTACTTGGACAGACTTTTTGCACTCCCAAATTTTCGAAGCTTTTATTTTAGTGTCTTTTTATGCAACTTGCAGGTGGTATGCATATCATCATATGTAATCATCATGTAGGTACATAATTGAATCCCTTATGGTTTAGACTTCTTGAGGTTGTTGGTGGCTTGGTGTGCATTGAGTTCCTTTTGACCGTATGTTAAGAGGCCTGCCTGCCTGCCTGCCTTTTGCAGAGGTACAGATAGTTGCTTCACTTGTAACAAGCCAGCACTCGCTTGAGAGAAACTTTGTGTCGAGCATGACTGGGGCATGACAGGGATGTCAATTAGCTTCAAGCTGACTATCTCCTTCATTACGCAAACTTTTATTATGCGCAGAATAACTAACTTTGAATTTGGACTGATCACCAACCAGTAGATAAGTGAAACATAATAGTACAAGATTCAGAAATGAGTACAAGCAAGCAACTACACAAGAACAAAGGAATTTTCGCCTTTCTGTTTAAAAAGATTTGGGGTTTCCATCAAGCACGACCGTTGAGCAAAATGGTTCTGCGGAGTATAGACTACTCTACAGTAGTATATAGAGAATGGAGAGGAGAGGCAGGAGGAGGGTTTTGTGTGGTTGAGTAAATGGATGGATGGATGGTTGGTATGAATGGACATTGATTGATTTTGTAAAGAAACAGTAGTGAAATTTTATTTTGGCTGTCCATTCCACTCTCTTCACAGAACCCCTCTCATCTATAACCATTTCGTGGAGACTACCAGGAAAGGCATGGACCAGAATTTGTTCTTAGGGCCATGCCAGATTCATTACACAAAGACGTAATTGTCACTACTAATATTCGTCACAACGAAGATCAATGTTATAAAAATCCCTGACCTAATTATTCGATTTCCTTTTATTTTGAATCTGGATGTCCCTCACATGAAAATGGGAACCTTGCAAAGGAAAAAAGACAAAAGTTGGCAGAAATGTGTAGTGGCGATGATGTTGGATTTGTTGAAATCTTATTATTGGAAGAGGCCAGTTATTTTTCAGGAAAAAAATTGGGAGGATCTACACATACATATATATGTGCGTGTGGATGGATAATAGAGAGAGAGAGGGAGAGATGAATTTTTGATAATAGGGGGAAAAAATGCAAGGATGCCACTGGGGGGATTCAAACTCCCACACAGGGAATCCTGATCTTTTGTGAGAATTGAGTGAGGATTTTAACTTGGAGGTGCCACCTCATTAATGAAAGAGATCTAAGGGTTGACAATAGTCCTCCTTGTTTTTTTTAACAAAATCAAGAACTAGTTTGGATAGATAACTGATTTGGCTTCTTTTTTTTTCTTTATGTGACACCCCAAAAAACACCTAAAAAAACACCCTAAATCTCAATCTCATAGTTCCCGATCAAATTTTTATGATCCGAACCGTTCAATGTGTGCAGAATGTGATTTTAAAGGTGCTCGCAAGAAATTAGCAAAAAATATGACACGGAAAGACTTGATTTGAGCAGTTTTTATTTAAACCGTTCAATAAAAAACTGTTTGAAATTGTTCGGATCAAGCCCTTCCCAGTCATTTTTTTTTGCTGATTTCTAGAGGGTACCCTTAAAATCACGTTCTGATCACATTGAGTGGCTCGGATCATCAAAATTTGATCAGGAGCTATGGGGTGTTTTTTTAGGTGTCCCTGGAACCGCCTCGTGTGTGTGTATGTATATATATATATATATTGCATTTGTTAGTTTCCTGTCAAATGTTTGTGGATTATTCGATCGTCTAGACATGAGAAATCAAAAAAATAAAGAATTATGATAGAAACTCGAATTTTTGAATAAAGATAAAAAAAAACCAAAAAAATTCGTCTTTTTGCCTTATACATAATGGCCTTTTCTAAGATTTTAAAATAGAAGAAGAAAATTTCTTCTTTTTTATTAAGATAACAGTAAGTGTAATTTCGAAGATAACAGTTCTTTTTTGATAAATTCTTGAGTCAAAAACTAAGAAAGCAAGAAAAAAGTGGTTCAAAAATAACAGTTAAGAAAACACAAGCAGATAGTTTTCGAAGATAATGGAAAAGAAGAAGAAACAGAGAAGAAGAATTAGCCGTTTGGGGGTTTTCTCTTCGATACCCTCTTGCCCCTTTAAACAGCATAGTTTTGTTAAAAAACAACGAGGAGGACGGTTGTGAACCTTTAGATCTCTTCCTTAATGAGATGTCACCTCCAGATAATTAAAAGCCTCACACGATCCTTATAAATAGATTCTCATAGAGGATCTGGATCCCCAAGTAGAGGCACAGGTGGCCTCAAGGCAGAGGCTTTCACCACCAAACTAAAACGTACTTTTTGTTTAGGTATCTTCACATAGCTTCTAATAAGGACTTTAAAATGAAGACCTTAAATGCGTACCTTATAGTCTGGAGCCTTCGGAGTCATATTTTGATGACCTAAACTATTCAACTCGTTTAAAACATATTTTTAAGGATACACGCGAGAAATCGGCTAAAAATCTAACCAAAAAGTGCTTGATCCAAATATTTTTTTACATAGAATAGTTCTTGTCAAGCTTTATGAAAAACTGTTTGGAGCAAGTACTTCCCGATCATATTTTGAGTTGATTACTACCGGATACCCTTAAAAACATGTTCTAAACAAGTTGAACGGTTTGAATCATCATAATATAACCTGAAAATGAAAAGTCCGCATTTTAACAAAATGAGAGATCCCATAGTAAAATACAACTTTTGGTGTAAATTTATTTATTTGGAATGGGGGTTGGCACGTGCCACACCCTCCCTCTATGTAGCTTCACCCCTGCATGTATGTATAGCTGCATAATTTCAAAATGGGCAAATTTCACTTACCTCCCCTGAGGTTTCTGACAATTACAGACACCTCCCCTCAGGTTACTGAAATTGCACTTACCTCCCCTGTCAGGGTTAGCAAGTAACAGAACCTAATGGGGGAAGCAAAAATACTTATTTGCCCATGGTATTATATTGAATAAAAAAACCGGATAAAAGAACAATGAAGAATAAAGAAAATGCAAAAAATAAAAGGGAAAAGTATACAGTGTTTTAGTTACCTACCCACCACGTGTAGTGTAGGGTTGTGATGTGTAAGGAAAAAGTTTACATGTGCCGCGTGTGTTTTAGCTTTCTGAGACAGTTTGGGCCTCCAAACGAGCCTTTGAACCTTTTTTGGGCTATTTTTGAACTCTGTTTCAATCCATTCTTTTTTCAGAACTCTTGTTTTTGCCCCACTGACACACGCTTCTTCTCTCTCCAGACACAGCTTTCTCTCTAAAATCAAGTGTTCCAAATTACAATCCGTTTGAATGAGTGAGAAAATTTTATTTTATTTATCATTTAATTCTAAAGGGTCATAATTAAATTTTGACTATAGGGCTCTCGTTGATTAACTCTAAGAAAATCGTAGAATCAAATATCTCTTAGGACTAACCAACGAGAGCCGAGAGTCAAAATTTAATTATGACCCTTCAGAATTAAATGATAAAAAAAATAAAATCTTCTCACCCATTCAAACAGATTGAAATTTGGAACACTTAACCAAATTTAACGAAAATAAATTAAGTGTTCCGAATTTCAATTCGTTTGAATGGGTGGGAAGATTTTATGTTTCTGATCATTTAATTCTAAAGGGTCATAATTAAATTTTAACTATAGGACTCTTGTTGGTTAGTCCTAAGAGATATTTGATTTTACGATTTTCTTAGGGTTAATCAACGAGAGCTCTATAGTCAAAATTTAATTATGACCATTTAGGATAAAATGATCAGAAAACTAAAATCTTTCTATCAGTTCAAACGAATTGAAATTTGGAACACTTAATTTTTTAACCATATTTTTTAATATATAAACTGCAGGTTGAAAAATTAAGTATTCCAAATTTCAATCCGTTTGAATGGGTGAGAAGATTTTATTTTTTTGTTCATTTAATTCTAAAGGGTCATAATTAAAATTTGACATCAGGGCTCTCGTTGGTTAGTCCTAAGAAATATTTGATTCTACGATTTTTTTCGGGTTAATCAACGAGAGCCCTAAAGTCAAAATTTAATTATGATCCTTTAGAATTAAATGATAAATAAAATAAAATCTTCTCACCCATTCAAACGAATTGTAATTTAGAATACTTAATTTTTGAGAGAAAACTGTGTTCGGACAACGAATAATTTCTCAAAGTTGAGCCAAGGGTAGATTTGTCATGGAAAAATGTCTTTATGCTGACATCATCACCTTTATTGCTTTTCCATTACGTCAAACAAACGGATGGGCTGAACTGTAGCCGACAACTAAACCAGAGGGGTGCTAAGTGCAATTTCAGTAACCTGAGGGGAGGTGTCTATAATTGTCAGAAACCTCAGGGGAGGTAAGTGAAATTTGCCCTTTCAAAATGCAAAATAATACAGCTACAAATAGGACCATTGCTAATACTAACACACGATTCTAAGTGAATTCTTTTGCAAACAAAATTATGGGTATTGACGCAGTGGAACTTACATGAGGGCTAGATAGCGTTTTAGCAGACGAGATAAAGGTAAAATACGTACTTGTCCCTTAAACTATTTCAAAAGTATTTACTTTCCCCTTCAATCAATTGATCATCCTTGCCCCTTCAACTACCAAACCGTTACACAGTAAGGACAATCCGTCCCTTCCATCCAAAGCATTGTACGTATTAGAGACATGCCCTCGTCACCCAACAAGACGAACAGCCCCACCGCCCTCCACCGTTAAAACCACTACCACAAATCTACTGCTGCCGAACACCCAAAACAGAGCCACTGAACACAACCAACAGTACCTGCAAGAAAAACTCCTCGAAGATAGAGACCGAATGTGGGATCCAACAACGGCTATGACGAGGCCCATCGAAGCCGACGAACAACATATCGTGGAAACCACCACCGTATGCCGCCACACCCCCTAATCGCCATTAGGCATACCCGTTACCTTCCAACAAAGAATAACTGTTGGGAACCGGCAACATAAACTTAGAACAACACGCCATTAAGCCCGAAGTCACCGCACCCACAATGCTGACGAGGCCGATCCACAAGCAGAGGAAGTGAGAGGAAAAAGCAGGAGAGGGAGGGAAGGAGAAAGGATCGGAGAAGATGAGAGGAGAGAGGTAGAGATCTCTCAGTAGGGGGGCTGGCGGCAGAGGGAGGCGCCGCCCCCCAAGGCGGAAACCCTAGTGGTGGCTACAAGCTAGAAAGAGAGAGTGTGTGTGTGGAGAGAGAATCCAAGAAATGAATAGAAGAAACTCAGGGCTTGTTTGGTTGGATTTTGAAGGAGGTTTTTGGAGTAATGAGTGGAAAAAGATAGAAAGAAAAATTTTATTAGGAACTCTGCGCTCACAACTATTCCGCAAAAAACTAAATATTTGAGTTTTCTTGGATATTTTCAAAAAACCTTGAGTAAAATTCATCCTTTTTTATTCTTTCGAATCAATAAACCACAAAAACTTGATGCAAAACTAACAAACGCAAAAAAAAAATCGCATAAGGAGACCAAAAAAGCACGAAAAGCTAAGGAGTGCAACAACTAACTATTGAAAATTCAATCAAATACTTTCAATTATCCAAATGTAAGAGATTTTTTACGAGGCCACTCAAAAAATAATTTAAAATTTATGAACCGCTCAAATTTTTATTATGAATCCCTAAAGTTACCTCACAAAGCAAGGTGTGCATAATCTGGCCTAGTTTCCAAAAAAAAAAAGCCAACTTGCCTTCTTGTTTTGTCCTTATCCAATTCTTTCCTGCTTTTGTTAGTTTTAAGTCAAGCTTTTGTAAATTATTGAATTGTCTCGATGAGAGAAATCGAAAAATTAAAATAAAAAAATACAACTTTTACAAAATTTAGCTCCAAAAGCCCATCTTAATTTTAGGCTAAATCCTGGATATTTCTAAAAAAATATGGATAGAAGTCATTTTTATTTTTGCGATTTTCCTTGTCGAGATAGATCAAATGCACAAAGATTTGAGGCAAAACTAAAAAATACGATTTTTTTTTTTGAATAACGGTGGTGTTTTCACTAATGAATAAGTTTTAAAAAAAAAACTTGTAGCAATCAAGTCGTTAGGTGTTTCAGGTAGTAAATAAGTTGTTGAGAAATGTCAAATTGTTTCCGAAAGTGAATAAGTTGTAGATGAGTTTGTGAATAGAGAAACTGTAGGGAAAAAAGTTTTTGGTTGACAATTTTTTTGTTATTATAAAGTGTAAACAAGATGGTAAAATACTAAAACTTATCAATTAGTGTGAACGAGACGAAAAAAATGCTTACTTTTTCGTTTTTTGCCGGTGGAAACATGGGAGTACAAAATAGAAGAAAAAATTCCAAAAAGTAAGAACATACTACCTCGTCCCAAAAATTTTGTTCTTTTGGAGAGTGCGTGTCATTTTTCAATTAATTATATCTTACAATCTATAATCTTTTAAGTAATTTAAAAAACTTTGTAAGAAAAACGTGACACGTAGAATAGGAATCATGGATCTCTAAGGGCAAACTAGGCATTCAGTAAAAATGAGTTTAGTTACTGTCAAAAAAAGGAAAATGTGACATGGGGAATAGGTATCATCCGCCCAATAGGCAGACGGTAGAGGGACCGTTAAAAATATATAACACAGTTTAAAAAAGAAAGTGTTCTAATTTTTAATTTGTTTGAACCGATGCAAATATATTATTATTCTAATCATATTATTCTAAATTGTTATAGTTAAATTTTGTCTCTAAGACTCTCATAATTCAGTTTCTACTCTTTATTTGGGACCCTATATGAAGTAGAAACTTAATTATGAGAGTTCTAAAGATAAAATTTAATTATGACCTTTTGGAATAATATGATCTAAAAAATAACATCTTAGCACCAATTCAAACGGATTGAAAATTTGAGCAATTAATTTTTTAACTATTTTTTTTTATAACACAGTTTAAAAATTTAAGTGCTCCGACTTTTAATTTGTTTAAATTTTGTCTTTAAGTCTCTCATAATTAAGTTTATACTCTTTATTTGGGACTTTATAGAGCAGAAACTTAATTATGAGAGTACTATAGACAAAATTCAATTATGACCCTTTATAAGACTCTCATAATTAAGTTTATGCTCATAATTAATTTTCTGTTTTATAGGATCTTATTTAACAGAGGTGGACAACGGGTCATCATTTTCCATTTTTAATTTGACAAAAGTGGACGGTAGGGGGTTAATTGATTAACGGAAGGATACTTTGGAAGTAAAATTGAAATTTATTAAAGTTTGGGAACCTATGAGACATTGAGTGTAATGTTTGGGGATATTTTGAAATTTTGGCTATTGTTTGAGTATTGTTGACGGATGATTAACTTATATAAAAGTAATTTTTGGGATATTATGTATAAATTTAGTATTTAGCGTAGAAAGAAAGCAGCTTCTCTAGAGAGAAGCTCTGGGGTGGATTTTTGATAAGCACAAAATAATGCCATTATTGGTGCGCTAAGTCCTTAGTTTTATCTTAATTACGTCTTTAATTTAGTTGTTTCGTTTGCTTTTGCACGTGAGATTGTTTTGAAGATGTTTCAGGAAAATTGTTCGAATAAAGCTACTTTTGATGCCATGGATGATCCTCGAGGGTGGCTGAGCCCCAAGAGCTAAAGAAGGAAGGCCCGGAGGTGACTCGAAGGCATAGAAGGCCAAGAGGAGGACCAAAGAGCAAAAGTTGAAGTTAAAGGCCTCAATACCGACACCAAGGCTGTGGAGGTATCGGTGCCGAGAAGGTTAGCGGGCAACAACTTAATAAGCTCAGTACTGATACCAAGGTTGTGGAGGTATCGATACTAAGGGGCCTTCGTAGCTAGATTACACGGCACTTTTTAAGTCTAGAATAGGATTTCATTTTCTTATTGCTTACTCTTGCTTGTTCTTCATTATTTTTGGTGTTCTTAGTTAATTCTGCTCTTTTCTCCCTTAATTAGTTTTAGTGTGTTATTTTACTCTTCATTAAAGTTGTAGCTATGCTTTTGATCTATCTTAATCTCTAGTTTAATTTGAATTTCGTCATGTTTTCAATAATTAGCCTTGTTGATTTAATTTCTAGCATGAGTGAGTAGTTAATTAGGCTTGGTTATGGGGTGATTAGCACTTCATGACTTGGGTTGATCATGTTTTTCTCTCAATAAATCTTCATGTTTAGTTGAAAAATCAAGGTAGTTCGTGTTTGTCTATCAAATCTCAGCGGTGTTAACCTCTTTGATCATGCGTAGGCAAGAGCAAGCCTACTTGCCATGCATAGATGCTTGGAGCTTTGTCATCCCTTGCGTTTGCTAGATAAATACTAGAGCTCGCTTGGTATTTCGACTCTTATTCTAGTTAAACGGGCTTAGTGTTAAATCTTCCGGGTTGGGAGATTGTTGACGCGTATCTCAACCTGAGTAATTCACAAGAAAAGCTGATTGATTCGAGTTGTGGGTGTTGAAATCCCCTAGACCTAGCCGCTTAGTTTAAATCGTTTTCAAATTACACTTTTATCGCACATTTTTATCCATTTCAAACTATTCCTAAAGTTAGTAGTCTCAAGGCCGAAATTCTTACTTTTACAAATCCAATCGAGCCGCGATGATATTCCCTTGGGTACGATACCCAGACTTCCGGATTATTATGCTTCAAAGGATGTATTAACCCTACGCTTGGGGTGATCATATATATTGATATATTGATGGACGAAGCAGTTTCCCCTCCCCCCCCCCCCCCCCCCCCCCCCTCCTTTTTTCCTTCACCTTCCTTCCTCTTCTCTTCTCAATCCCCCATCTCTAGACTTCTTCTCTCTTCCTGTTTTCTTTCTAGGCCCATGGTTGTGAGGTGGTTGAAACTCTCTCCCTTGGGAGCTGAGACCTCCCACTCTCCCCATTATTTTTGGACTCAGGAGCCAGATCCAGGGTTCTAGGTCTAATTTCTTGGAACATGTGCACCAGCGACGAAGACGGCGTCTGCGGCGGCTTCTGCCTTCACTCTGCGACAGGACGAGTTCGAGTTGGCGCGGCGGGTCATCCAGGAGGGTCTGCTCTGAGTTCATACCTGGCCTTTCAACTTCGGCCTCTCCAACCCCTCTTTACGAGTGTGCTTGATAGGTCCGGCGCTGTGGTTCCAGGCGGCTTTTCTTTCTTGATTTTGTTGTTTTTATGTATTTTCGGACCGGTATGTCCATTTTTTTGTACTGTTTTCTTATACATAATATCTGCATTTTTTGGCTGGTCAAAAAAAATATTAGAACATGTTTATTTTTTTATGTGAAATATTCTCTTCGTCCCAAAAATTTGTCCGGATCACAAAATGAGAACTTAAATAATGCATTTTTCTTCAAAAAATTTTGAATTTTTGTATTAAATATCAAAGGGTTTCTTAATATTTGAAAAAAAAAAGTGTAAATTTGTTTGAATAAAAACATGTCTTTTAAGTTCTCTGATTGTGGATCAGACTTTCTTTTTAGGACAGAGACATTGATTTGTTTGTTGCCATTTCCAAGTTTGAATCCTAGATCCGCCACTAGGCCTGGCCCAAAGATTTTTAGTGCCTAAGGCCTAATAAAAAAAGTGTGTCCTTAAAGACAGAGAACAACAAGCTGATTAATAAAAACCCCAATTCATTTTCCCCTTACATTTACATCGATTATCAAGAGAGAGAGAGAGAGAGAACAGAGAAAGAGAACACTGAACAGCGTGAGGTTCTTACCAGTTGGGAAACCCCGAGCTTGCCGAAAAAACCAATCGGAAAATCTATTGTAGAAGACGAAGACCCAGTAGGCTACTACGGTGCTACCTCTTAAATGAAGATGAGAGCACCTTTTTATTTTAGTTGCCTTTTTAATGAATGTTGTGTAATTTATTTCGGGCCTTTAGACTGAATGAAATTTTTTTTGTCTACGTTTTTTTTAAAATCAGATTGGGCCATTTTTTTTTCTTATTGGGCTAAAAAGACCCCAACGCAAGCCTAATAGTAAAAAAAAGGAGTGCCCCTAATTTTTGGGATGCCCAAGGTCCAAGCCTCTTGGGCCTTGAGGTTGGGCCGGCCCTGTCCGCCACCAAATACGCAGTATAACCACACTATTGGTCCTGATGTTCTGAGGTAAAATCATGCCCATGAACCTTTGAAAATTCTTTTTGCAAGTAGTTATTTGTAGCGTTAGTTTTTCTACTGAATGTTGTGTTATTATTGTACGTCTACTGTTCGGGCCATGCAATCGACTGCATTTCTTCTTGTGCTGTTTTCCAATTTCTTTTGGAACAATCAATTTCAGGATTTTCTTTTCACTGATAGAAAATGTAATCGTACGGTTGTAAGAAAGTGAACAGAGACTTAGATCTTGGAATTGATTTTCACACTCCATTTTTTAATATTCACACTCCCTTCTGTGTCTTTTAGCAAAAAAAAAAAAAATACACACTTTCAATACTAAAAAACAAAAAAGGAAGTGTGGATATAGAAAATGGAGTGTGAAAATCAATTCCCATTATATTACTGACATGAGTACATATAACAATGCTACAAGTACCGTGCAAGTTGGGTAAAAAAGACATGAAATAGAAGCTCCAAAAAATTTGAGTTCAAAACAGCTGCTCGATCAGAATTCTTCGATTTATTAATGAAACTTATCTGATTCATTACATAATATATATACACGGATTGCACGTAGTATAGTCTCAAAGCCCCATGGTCATTGCGTATAACTTGAGAGGATGTTATATTCATACATTCTGTTATTATCTTTTCTGGAAGTTAAACGACTTGATTGAGAAGGCGAAGATTAACCCGAAGAGCAGAACTATCCCAACCATGATTAGAGCAACGTATCCCACGAAGTCATGCCTAAAATCAAAGTATTTTACCACAAAGTATTCCACTGTTTCACCTGTGTCAAGCCTCTCCTGAATGTCTCCATACTGTGACCCAACTAATCCATACAGACTCCAAGAGACTGGGCAAACGTAGTAGTACCACCTCCACCACAGCGGAATCCTCTATCATGATAGAAAAAAATATATATTAAAGACTATCTTTGACTGGTTTTTCTCAAATTACGGAATTTGAAGTGAATCTATTAGAACTTACTGTCTTTGGAATGATAAAGCCGGAGAAAAGGTTCCATATTGCATAGAAAGAAGAAGCAATTATCGATGCAATGTTGAGGTTGGGAGTTACGGCTACTGTCATCATCCCATAATATGTGTAGTATACAAAGGTGCAATACATGAAGAACAAATACCAAAAGAATTTGGCTACTTTCCACTCAAATCCGATCATAGTGTATACTATGGCTCCATATGTCACAGTTTGAACCAAAATATATGGGAGCTCAATCACAACCTGCATGATGAAACGCATGGTGAGAAATAGTTACCGAACCATCACGAAACTTCATAGTAAGTATCTAATTACATGCAAGTCTTTTAGTAAAATGATGTTTTCTTTCTCAAGGGTAGATTTTTTTAAACATGCACTTCGAACTGTGTTTTTGTGGAATTTTTCCGCTTGATGATTGGCGGCTGGTGAATAAGGATATGATATTCTTACTAATATTTGCTACGATTTTAGGTTCATAACAGTGAAATGTTAATGTTGGCATGGCAATGTTAATTGTTCAGCATTAAACTGACAAATGTATTTATACTTCTTTTTGTACAGAAAGCACTAAGTTTTGTGTGTGAGTCTGTTTAACTAGAGTGAAAGTAATAGAAAATGCAAGAAAGAAAGAAAAAACTGATACTTTTCACGTGTTTGATTAGCATGAAAGGGGAAAAAAAAAATGATACTTTTCTGGTGCTAAAAAGTGAATTTTCTTGTACAATCCACTTATGTTGTGTTTGGTTTGGTTTTTAAAAAGTTTTTTGAAAAACAATAGGAGTAATAAGTGGAGATAGAGAGAGAAATGTTGGAAATAAAGAGAATTTTTAAAAAAAATCTTTTTGAAAACTAAAGAGAATGCAGCATAAAGCATTGGTCTCGTAGTTTTCACTTTCTTACTAAAATCACAAGGAAATTTTATTTCACAAGGAAATTTTATTTCCTTGTGAAAGTTTTCACTTCTTATAGAACTTCCCATTTCCCATTATGCCCATAGTTTTCACCTTCTTTCATGATCCATATTGTGTATTAGGGGCAAGTACCTTAATATAAATATTTCTTGTAAGATTCTTACAAAACTTCTCATTATGACGAAATGTGTATCAGAAAATAAATTTTCTTTTCACTCTACTTTCTCTCATTTTAACTTTCCATCATAATTTTCTTTCTAATCAAACGTAACACATGGTTTGTTGTCTCTTTTCAATTCACCGGTTCCCCACTCAACTTTCTTCCCCGATATGAATCCAAGTACATATTTTCTTAATTTCACCAATCTGCATTCAGGTCTCACTTAGTTAATTTCCCTCTATAGCCTTTGAATTTGTCCCTATTTTTACAGCTTCTCTAACTCTCTATTCACTTCTTTCCTTCATCCTTGTCAGTTCTCACCGTCTCTCCTCTTTTGTGAACATCAATGCTACCTATATGTCCTCTACCATCACTACCAACATCGTATTTTGCTTGTTTTTTTAGCATACGCCAACAATTTTCTACTCTAAGCAGGCATTTCCATGAATGCCGACTTCTTTGCTGTAGTACTTCAGTGAATTCCAGGTCCTTGATACTTTTTGAATCCTATTTGTTAGGTTGTAGGAAGGTACTTAATTGACGAAGGAAATTTCGAAGGATAGGCTCTACATAAAAATACAGCAAATTACTTGTCCAACAGCATATGGCAAAGCTGAATACATTCCAGCTGCGCTTTCCCTGTAAAAGACTGCTCTCTCAACAGCGACTATTGGCTGCACTGAAATGGCAGCTTGTATACCAACAAATACAACAACAGTGTACATAGAACCCATTGCATTAAATATATCTTGTTGTGTTTCCCTGAAAACCAACACAATGAACCTCGTCTTAGAAACTAAAAAATGGATAGAGAAATTACAGTATGGGTTCATGGCTTGTTGATTACCTTTTGGAGCCAATATCCCAGAAAATTGTCCCAAACAGCAGAGCTACCATAGTTGTGAACAAAAATCTCACAGCAGTATATGGCGGGTTTCGCCAGTATGATAAGTGTTGTTTCCATAGGCATGCCATACATTGGATGAGGAAAGACTGCGAGTATTGAGTGGCAAAGTATAGTTCTTTTGATCCTGGCGGAGGTGTACTCAGTTCCATAATTGTACTTTTGTTTCTCCTGATCAAGTCACCTTGTAATGTTATAATAAATACACTGAAACTATTTAGGCAGGGACACATGCATGAGACAGCACATCACGTGTTGCACACAACACCCTTATCTTTTTGTTGATTTTTCGTTTTTTTTTTATAAATATGCAATTATTATGTCATTTATGTGAATATATATTTCCTTGAAAGATGATCCTCAAGCATAATGTAACACTAATACATAGTTTGCAATATAGTAAAATATGTATCGTCATGTGTCCAATGATTGTCGAGAATTGGCTGGTGAATGTTGTGTCAACAACAAAACCTTGTTAGAAGTGCTTGTGCTTCTTTGGCATTGACCCTTGTAGATTACATGTTAAGGTTTGGAAACCCAAAATTTTTTATTTGGCCATTAAAGTTCTTCCCATACCTGTATAGTTCGGAGTTCTTGTACACATAAGCAAAGTCAACCCCAAGAGCTGCTTCTTGTGCTGGTGAAGTCACCTCTAACATCCAAGTAGCAGGATTATAACCATCTTTGATTTTATAAACTCCACTGATACCCTTAAACCAAGATCAATCGAATATGTTAGCTGCTAACTGAAAATATGGAAATATTAAGTGTCTCATATATTCATCATCTTTACCTCCAAATATGCGATGAGATGACAAGAGTGACGACCTAAGGGACCAACATATATTTCCTCACCTCCTCGTTTCAAAAGAAACAGCTGTGAGTCCCAAACGGTTTTCCTTAGTATCTTACAAAATTTCGAAGGTAAATATAATCATAGGATATCCTTATTCTTGTGTTAAAGAACCCATACCTCATCGAATGAATCAAATATGTCGATGCTTGGCTGATGGATGGTGCATACCACAGTTCTTCCTGTATCTACTGTGTTCCTCACTGTTCTCATCACTATTGCGGCAGCCCTAGCGTCGAGTCCTGAGGTTGGTTCATCCATGAATAGTATTGATGGGTTGGCTACAAGCTCAACTGCAATTGTCAACCTCTTGCGTTGCTCGGTTGAGAGACCATTTACCCCAGGCAACCCAACAAGTGCTTCCCTTAATGGGGTTAGCTCAACAAGGTCCATAACTTCATCAACGAACATCTGTGATTCCTCGCTTAGATTTACAACCAGTGATTATCATGATCTAAAATGAATACAGGATAATCATATTGAGGTTTTTATGTCCTACCTTTTTGAACAACACTTGTATTCATTTGTGGCTTTTTCGTTTTGTTGCACGCGTCATAATCAGTTTTCAAGGACAGTTATTGGGAAAATAGTTTTTATAAACAAAAACATTCATCACATTTTCCAGTTTTTATTCATTTTCTCATATATGCAAATATCTCCCAATAATATAATGTCAAAATCTTAGCAAAGTTTCCTGGCTCAAAAAAGGTTTGAAATTCATTTTGACATTCTCTAGAAGTTGTGTGTTCATCTATCCCATTTAACTATATGAAAGAGCTTTGAAAATTGTCAGCCAAACAAGTTCAGTATGTTTTCTGCAGAGAAAAAAAATCAAGAAATCAAAATCTGACAACTACACCCAAAAAGGACCTTAATCCCTATAATTACAACTCACCTTTCTGGTGGCAGAATTAACTTCAGGAGGCAACCGGAGCCACGCAGAATATTTCAAAGACTCATAAACTGTAACATGAGGAGAATGAATATCTGTTTGCTCGCAATATCCAGCAATGCGAGCAAATGTTTCTTGTTTCTTGGGGTAGCCTGATATCGAGATTCTCCCCTCGATGTATCCACCAGTTTTCCTACCAGCCAAGGTATCCATCAGGGTGGTTTTACCGGCACCACTAACACCCATTAACGCTGTGAGAACTCCTGGTCTAAAAGCACCACTTACTCCTTTTAGAAGTTGTAGACGGTCTTCTTGTATTCCTTGTGCTCTCATTTCCTGCCATTAAAATATCAACTTTAGCACTTTGTAGTGAGTTTCCTACCCTTTAGTCCTAGATTTCAATTTAAATGGGAAAGTGAAGCATAAGTGTATAGAAGGCTTTTAATAGTGTATATCAGCATTTTATGAGAATCCCTAAGAACATTCAAGACTTCAAGTTGGTTCAAGTTCAGCATTGAGTTCAAATAAGTGATAACATTGACTTTATTACCATTAGAAGTTGCAGATACCTGTGGCATGTCGACTGCATACTTGATATCGTCAAAAGTGATCGAAAGGGGTTCAAACGGTAGAACCATTCCCCGCTTCCTATTCTGGTTAACTTCACTGCTTCTCCCTACTCTTGAAGACATTAATTTCGATACACTTCTTCGAAGTTCAACTCCCCTCTCTTCATAATTGTGAAACAAGTATGTTATAGCTAGAAACTCACAAGTCAAAAAAGGAAATTGAGAGTTAAATGACCCACCAGAAGAGCTATTTCCTCTTGAGGATAGCTCAATAACTTCTCCTCCTTTATAAACGTTTCTCTCCTCCAAGGTCTCTTTAGATAGAACTGCCTGAGGCTTCTCAAATGCTGCATAATGCAGATCAATTATTAAGAAAGTTGAACCACATAAACTTGACAACGCTTTTCCAAGTGTTGAACAAAAGTACGTATTTTGAAATGAATTAATCAGTTACTCACGGCTGAGATATGCTAGAGCTAGGGTGAAAATGCCGTTGAAGAGAAAAACATATCCAACCAAAGCTCCTACGCCAAGCCAATACCAATGTGCTTCTGGAAATATTCCACGAGCCTTTAAAACCAACACGCCTAATGATTCTGTAGAATTCGGAGGCACCTATAACATAAAATTTGCAAATCTCAGATGATCATAGGGAGAATCTACTTTTTGGTTTTGTTTACCGCAAATCCAGAAACACGATGCTTACTTGTCTCCAACTATCCCCAAGAAATTCATTCACCGCTATAGCATTCTGCCCATACATCAGAGGCAAGGCCCAGTAACCCCATATCAACCACTTCTTTATATCATCTGAAGCAAAGAAAGTATTTCTTACATTTAATCCCCCCCAAAAAAGATTTGCATGTATGCAGATATTTTTAAATACTTTATGACACTTTTTGTTTGTTTTCTTTTACCTCTTGACAAGATAAATCCTCCCATCACAAGAATTGCAAGTAATGCAAATGTGCCAAATGTGTTTGCCACAATCATGTTTCGTCCTAATGCGGCTATGAGTCTGAACAGCCCAGAAGCCATCTGGTTAATGCAAAGGAGTAGAAGGTACATTTTGAAAAACCTGACATTAAGAAATCCATTAGGTTTCCAAATCAAAATCTTGAAGAACCAAAGCCTTGATGATAGTTATAGATTATACCTTCCGACATTCGGGTCGAGACCTATGACATAATAAGTGGTGAACACCCAAATACCGGTTTCTACAAATGTTATTGGGATCTTGAGGATCCATAAGGGCAGAGCATATGCCCATGCAGGGAAAAAAAGAAGGTCCCTTTGTTTGTAAAAGGGGGGAAGTTTCATGACAGTAATGGCTAGCTCCGAGAACCCATTAAACATAACCATTAGGATACTAAAGAACAGAGCACCCATGAAAATTGCACCATCTTGTGTTGTTTGCTTGCCCATCTCAGTTCGTAGAAATACCGTCATTGTAATGAATGCCATTATAATAAGCTGAAAAGAGAGGGGGGGAAAAAAACACATGAGTTCTTCTGTCTCGTTGTTGTATTAAAATTAGCTTTTAAGAATATTTTTTTCCAAACACTTGTTTGGTTGGCATATTTAAATTTCCTCAGTTGACGGATTTTGAAACGTTCTTTTCATTAATTTAGGGGAAAAGAATCCTTTCTGAAAAAGAAGTTTTCAAATTCTTGAAAACCAATAATCTTGCTTGAAGAAACAGTAATACAACAACACGAAAAGAACAAATGCTTGAGTTTTCAAAATCAGATTCCAGATAAGTGTTGCAAAAAACTGATTCTGAAACCGCAATGGAATAAGGACAATGACTTAACTCGAAACATCTTGAATATGTAGACAAAGGAATTTCTCTTCATGAGCAAGTACTCCCTGGATATGAGAGCTTTTAGCAATTCTTTCTTTCCAATACCATATTTCTCAGTTGTTAAAGCCGCCGGATGGCTCTTGGCTTTGTCAAATGGGATGGCAAGCTCGTCGCCTAACTTTCGACCAACATGAAATGATGTAAACGCCTCTGCGAGTTCCATGACAGTAACAAATCTATAAGGCTCATCTCTTCGTGCCCAGTACTGCTCTTGATCTTTTCTTGATGTCACCTATGTTTCCCACCATGAAAACTCGTCAAGAATTTGTAGGATCGTAACAAAGGTTCTAGGTTTTACAAATGCGGAACCATTATGGAATCAAAAGCGAACACCTTACTTAAGGTGGTTTATCCACGGCCGTTCCAACGGTTTCTATAATACTATTTGATGAAAAAATAAAACAGGAGCCACATGCTATAATATAGCTATATATGGTTACAAGTTTGTGCAGAAAAACATTGGAGTTTGTTCTGGCACACCCAATTAATGGATTGGTATACATCACTATCACCCTCCACACTCCGTAAGAAAATTATCCTAAAAACAATAGCAGAGTAGCACGAGAATTCAAAGAACATTCGAGTTGAAGAAATTACTTCTTGTAAGAAGTCAGCCACTCCTTTCCTATCTGGACACTTGAAGCCCATGTGTTCAAAGAACTCAAGCACATACTCACGTGGGCCTTGGTATACAATGTGACCATCGGAGAGGAGAATTATGTCATCGAATAAGTCGTAAGTTTCTGGTGCCGGCTGGAGGAGGGAGATAACACAGGTTCCTTGAAGGATATGGATGGAGTTCTTGATTGAGTTCACAATATGGAAAGTTGTAGAAGTGTCCAAGCCAGTTGATATCTCATCCATGAAGAGTGCTCTAGCTGGTCCAACCAACATCTCCCCTGTATCATATATTTCAAGACGTTAGCGAGGAATATCTAGTTCAGGGTGGTAAGTGGTAACCAATTAATTTGTCAATTATTTAACATAGGTAACTCAAAGTCAGAAACAACAAGGGAAGTATCACATTTCATCAAAATAAGCAATTTTTTAAGAACACTGAAGGTGATCAATTTAAGGATTATAAATAGTGACGGATAGAAATCCGAAACCACGAGATAGGAAAAGTGACCACTCATGTAAACTTATCAGGTTTGTCCAACATTTTTGGATTAATTACAGTTATCTATTTGTTAGAATGCTTTTACCTATTGTGACTCGCTTTTTCTGTCCACCAGAAATGCCTCTTAGCATTTGATCACCAACCATAGTGTCGGCACAAACTTCCAGCCCCAAAATCTTTGAATACATTATAACAAAAGGAAATATATCAATATCTAACAAATGCATACAACATTATCATTAATTAAGTAGGGACTTCAATAAAACACCTTAAGTACGTAGTCTATTGCCACATTGGCCTTCTGGCCTTCTAGTGATAATGCCTGGAATATTATAAACAACTACATCAGCATCCAACACATGCACAAGTGATTCACACCTATTACAAAGTTGGCAATTTCAGTACTTGTTTTCTGATAGAAATGAAACCTATTTTCCAGAAAACATTGTGATGAATTTTTTTTTTAAAATCCTGGAAGACGCTTCGTGTCAAAATTGAATAAGATATGTAAATATTGAGGTGTTTTTTCCCCAAAACTTTCTTGATAAATGTGTTAGGCTGCAGAAGTGATTATAGAAACTACTCTTTAGGTATTTGCTTACCTTCATATAAATATCAAGATCTGGGTCTGGCATGATGTTGGCTTCCTTCTCTCTCCTAGACAATTCTGTTAGCATTTCTATAAAAAAAACAAAAACAAAAATCGATGAAATGATTCGGACCCATAATTATTCTAGATACCAAAATGGTACTATTATGAAGTCATTTATTAAATCTTTGTAATCACTAACCATAACGAGATCCAACCCCTTGACATCTAGCTGAGAAAGCCAGTGTTTCTCTCACTGTCAATTCTCCTATATGCAAGTCATGCTGGCTTGTATAGGCTGATGTCCTTTGTGGAACAAATTCATTCATTCCACAACCATTATACGTTACATTCCCTGAAACCTGTCAAAAAAAAATTATCCATAAAGATTCATGTAGGATCACAAGATGAATCAAATTCGTAGTTTGCATTGCTTCCAAAGTACGTCTAAACTTGGCATCACATTTTTTTCCTTGCCCAGTGGGATTCAATGTTAGAATTTATTTGTGTGGCCCACATGTTGCATCAATCCTATTTATATTTTATAGTATTTATGTTTATAAGTAAAATATGGGTATTAGATTTAAATAAAACATCGCCTAAATAATTGGAAACTATTCATGAAAAGGTTTGGTGACTATTCATGAATAGATATAGTGACTATCCATGAATGGGTTTAGTGACCATTCATGTATAAAGTTGCAACTATTAATGAATAGGTGCCTTGTTAATTCTTTGATGGAAGAAAGTATGAAGTATTGTGTCCATTGGAAAAAGGTCCCGCTCTATGTATATAAAGCCTGTGATTATCATCAAGGTACGTGTGAAACCATTTATATAGATTAGATTAGAAATCCTACCCATTGCTATCCGAAATCAAATAGTGAGAGATTGTGTTGGTGAAGCATATTGGTTCAAGATTGAAACGGTTTCTAGACTTCTCAAGACTTAAAAACACCTTGGCAAAAGGTAAGAAATTTTTCTGTTGCGTATTTATTTGGGCAAATTTCACTCAGACCCCCTGAGGTATCTGACAATGATAGAAACTACCCCTCAGTTTTCAAAAATGACAGAAACCTCCCTTATTTCACAGTTTGGGTTTCATTCCGTTAGTTCCGTTAGTGAAATGGACGGAAAACGTACGGAAAATGAAATTTTCAATTTTATTTAGTTCTTCAGCTATCTTAGGGATCTTATTAAACGTCCTAAAGCAAAAAATTAATTATGACCCTTTAAGATAAAATGATCAGAAAAATAAGATCTTCGCACCGATTCAAACGGATTAAAAATTGGAGCACTTAAGTGTCTTCTCTTCATTTGGTTCTATGGCTCTCTCAGGGCTCTCATTGAAAGCCTTGGGACCAAAAATTAATTATGACCATTTAGGATAAAATGATAAAAAAATAAAAATCTTTGCACCGATTCAAACGAATTAAAAATTAGAGCACTTAAGTATCTCCTCTTCGTTTAGTTCTACGGCTATCTTAAGGCTCTCATTGAAAATCTTAGACCTAAAAATTAATTATTGCACTTTAGGATAAAATAATCAGAAAAATACGATTTTCGCACTGATTCAAATGGATTGAAAATTGGAGCACTTAAGTATTTGCTCTTCATTGAAAGCCCTAAAATCAAATAAAGAGCAAAATTTTAAATGCTCCAAATTTTAATTCGTTTGAATCGGTACGAAGATTTTATTTTTTTAATTATTTTATCCTAAATGGTCATAATTAATTTTTTGCTCTAGGACTTTCAATGAGAGCCCTAAGATAGCTGTAGAACTAAACAAAATTGAATATTTCATTTTCTGTACATTTTCGTACATTTTCCATCCACTTTACTAACGGAACTAACGGAATGAAACCCAAACTGTGAAATAGGGGAGGTTTCTGTCATTTTTGAAAACTGAGGGGTAGTTTCTGTCATTGTCAGATACCTCAGGGGGTCTGAGTGAAATTTGCCCTATTTATTTTGGTTCTCTCACATAAGTTTATCATTCAAATCTTACACCATACAAAGTGGCTACTCTTAGAAAGTCTTACTGCAAAAATAGTGGCCCCTACCTAAAGATTTGATTCTATTTCTGTGCTCATTACCTTACTTCATTCTTTCAAATTCCAGAGCATCGATAATGCACAAAAATTTAGACATTAGATACATAAATTTTATATTTTGACAAATTAGGACAACCAAAAGTGGTTTGCACTTGAAGGCAAACCTATTTTGAATAGTTATCTAATTGAACTACTTAGGCTATCTCACTGGCTAGAGATTGGAGTTTTCTTAATTTTTTTTAATTCTTCACTTTCCATAAAGGTGCTACATGCATTCTACAATCGTTGAGGTAATTATGTCATTATGTGAGTAAAGTTGAGACCTACAAGATTGCTATGTCACCAAGTGATGATCCTTTCCATTTTGTCTGTCACACGCAACTAGCCACAACTATTAATACCATGGTAGCATAAAAAATACATTTTATTCCCTCCATCCCGATTTGTTAATCCACTTCTTTATTTTTATATATCCTAATTTGTTTGTCCATTTGACTTTTAAATGGATAAAATTTCCTTTTTGCCCTTACTTTTTTGAAATAAAATACTTTTCAAAAAAGTTGAGTGGTAAATGTAGGAAAGTAAAATACTTAGGTGTAATTATTATGTTCCCTAAAATTTCAAATATTGGACAAACAAATTGGGACAGATGGAGTACCAACCTAGTTCAATATAAAGTCAACATTAATCTTGTCCAATTTAACCATGGTTACTCATTTTTTCTTACTTTTAGATCACAATGAAGTTCTCCCGCCAAAGCTCGCAGCAATGTAGTCTTTCCAGAGCTTGGTGGGCCTAAAAGTAATGTCAATCTGAAAAGAAAAAAAAATACTAATGAAATGAGAACTAATTGGTTAATGAATTGTTAGGTGAAAATCTTAATGGTATACTAGGTGGGTGTTGTTTTTTCTTCTCACCTGGCAGGCTTGATGATTCCACTAACATCCTGGAGAATTGCCAATGGTAGCTTCCTGCTTGGTATGATGTGGAGATAATTCAAGAATCCCTTCACACACACACACACACACACAGATAATTAGTTTGATCTATAAAGATGGTACAACAGTGGAGACATGACATGATTTTAAGCTGTGATAGCAACAATAAGCAAAACAAGTCTTAACGAAATCTGCCAAACTTGACTAAACAGGCCACTTCTTGGACCAAAAAATTGATAGTTTATTATACCAATTCAGTTATTTTGATTAATGGACAAAATCAGAAGAGCAAGTTTAGAAACTTTTGTAGATGGTGTTATTGGTGAACTTAACCTATGAGTAATTAAAGAGAAACAACTCATATACTAAGAACTCATGAATCATTTATTTTTTCTGACTTAAAAATTAAATAAAACCTAACAAATCCTGACAACAATATCAATTTATTATTTTGTAATGTTTTATTGACATAAAATAATGCAGGGAGACTACTTGGGCTATCGCAATCAATGAGTTTTCATGTCATATGTTTGTATGGTCACGTTGTTGTCAATAGCATCAACCACATCTTTTGCATTATAGTATGTGACTAAGCAATTAGCTAAAGCAACTTACACGAGTACTGGAATTTAAAAAGATCTATTTACTGTTGCAGCTGCCGCCCATGGTGGGTCCAGAAATCCAATACAAAGGGGGCACTCATTAACGGTAACTCTGATTATAGTTCAAATATCATGCAAAATGTCATTTATTCCATATTTTAGCTAGAGGTCTTGGACTCTTAGGTATGCTCTTTGTTTTCTAAAATGAAAAATCTAGTCTTAATCTACGATCAACACATAATTAAGGAGATTTTCTTCAAGTGTGAAAGTGGTGAGGCTCATTGATTAGGGGGCTACAAGCGTAGTTGATGAATTCACAATTTATATCTACCAGGTGACACTAGAATGATATTTTAGTATATAACTGAAAAATATTGTAACAGGTGTATTTAGTTCAAAGTGCAAGGTTCAAAAATTATGTTGTTCAATCCCGCTCTTTATCCATGAATCAAACGCGGCTTTATTTTATGCATGTTTCTTATAGGTTAAATTTTGTTCTCCCTGGGAATTCCACCCTCCTCGGTAATGGAATGTGTCCCACATCGCCTGGACATGTCCCGTTTGTGCTGGTTATAAGGTCTTAGTTTCCCTCTTCTTAACACCTGGGTTTTAAGGAGTAGTGTGGGCTGGGCTTTTCAACTCTCGATACCCGTTCCATTTTATTTTATTTTTACGGGATCCATGCCCACTAATTTGACGAATAATTGACGCGAAATTCACCCAAGGTGGGTGAAGAAAATAGTTTGCTAATTCTTAAAAATTTCCCAGCTTGTTATTGTGATGCGAGATAGAAAATTTACCTGGAAAATATTAACAAAGAAGTTGGAAACTGTTGGGAGTGCTCTGCCGCCAACATAGGCCTCTGCATCAACGTTTAAATGCTCAAACCTTACTTCAATAGTCGGAAGATTAATCCCAACTCTGCATCAAGTTTTTTAAGAAACAGAAAAAGGGGAGGGGAAAAAAAAAACAAATTAGTAAAAGATCTCACAAACCCTTTTTTTTTTTTTTTATCCGGGGAATTCAAATAAAGTAATAATCCTACCACAATATAGACGCAGTAACTAACAATAAGAGCATTCACACCAGACTCTCTCTATATTTTGGACCAATTTACACCTCAAAAAGCCACTTTATTACTTTGGCAACCCACTTTTAAAATATATAATACATGAGGCTATTTACTCTCACTCTTTTCTCAATTAAAATATTCAAACTCACTCAAGTAAACAAATAAACACAGCAGCCAAATGTCTACGGGAAGGCCACCGGGAAGGCCACCAGGAAGGCCAAATGTCTACTGGAAGGCCACCAGAGGAGACGACATCACCTGGACTTGGGACGAGATCAACCAAACACGGCGGAGATCGAGCAACGTGATGCTAGCCTGAGACCCGATCGTCCCCGGGACGGATCGTATTCGCCGGCAACAACAGAATTCCTCAGTTGTGGCCACAACTTGAGGCCGCCCGGCCTTCTCCGCTCCCATAGGAAATGCAAAAAACTCCTCCCAGGGCTCCGAATTTGGCCCCTCGCTGATAGAAAGATGAGGAAGAACAAAGAAGAGGAAGAACGTCAGCTCTACATACCAACGCGAGTGAACAGTTGCTCGGGTGTTGCAACGAGGAACTATTCATCCCGCTACTCCAGGGGCGATTTCAACGAGGGTGGTAACGCAAGCTTTTGGGGTTTTTTTGGGTTTGGCTCATTACCATAATTTTCAAGGTCAAGTAGCGACCTTGATGCGGATGCTTTAAGAAGAAGTGAAATATTACACAGGGGAAATCTTTGATAGACATCCCTTGTTTGGAGTGTACCATACATCATTATGAATTTTTGTGTCTCATTTTACAAATTTTCGTAATCCAATTTGTGAATTTTTTGGTTCAAAAAGCCAGCGAGTTAAAAAATGATTGGTCAAAACTTAGGAGGTTTTGTTGTGTTGGTTGCAATTTTTTTTAATGTAATTATTGAATTTTTGTGATCTGATATACATATACAAGTTGCTTTGTGTTCAAATACGAGATATTGTGGTGGGATACGATTTCTTGTGGCTCAAAAAAAATTCAAAAGTGCATATCATACTTTAGGGATGTGTATGTATAATTAATGACTAAGGGCTTGTTTGTTAGCCGTAAATAGGAGTGGAATATGGCTTTGTCCCGAATATAACCAGTGGCAGACGTAAGATTTGTACTCTGCGGGGATCCGAATCACATATATTTTTACACTTATAATAAAAAATAGTCTATAATATAGATATTGTTGCTTACTAGTTCTGAGAAGAAGACGAAATTGTGTACATATACATAATCGCATTTAATTTAATAACTACGACCGAAAAGTGGCCGATAACTTGAAATTTTAGGGTGGGGGGAGGGGGGTGTTTTACACATATATAGAAACTTTATCACAAAAAAATTCATTCAAGAGACTTGCAGGCCAATCCCATAGAACTTTTACAAATTAACTTGAAAGTATAATATAGTTAGTGGGATAATTGGGAGGTGTGCAGGGATCCAGGACCCTGCGTGCACCTCCCGCCCCCTCCCCCCCGGTCTGCCACTGGATATAACTATCCGGATTGGGTATATCCGTTGTTTGTTTGCTCCTTTGTGTCCCGGATGGCCGGATATAATTCTCCCGGCATATATTTTTCTCAGAAATGATATAGCAAGGGCCTTAATTTTAATCCAAATTATATCCGGCTCTCACTTTATCAAAATAACCCTCTGGCCCCTTTCCTTGCACACGCAGAGAGAGAGAGAGAGGGAGGGAGAGGAGAAGAAGATATCGTCGAGAAACTTTAGGGGATGGAGAAATTTCTCATTTGTCAAACCTAGAAAGAATCAACAACAAATACACATAACATTTTTCATCTTCACACATTTCTTTGTAGAATCAACAAGAAACCCAGGAAATTGCTAAGACCATGGGAAAGAAGAAAGAAAGGAACAATTACCTAAGAGCTTCTTTCAGAATGGGTTCATCAGTGGGATTGCGCGAAGAAACTTTAACCGTAAAAACGAAATGATGAAACTGACAATGACAACGATGATGATGAACAAAGTCCTTTCAAAGCAATGGGGAAGAAGAAATGGGTTTTTCTCTCCCCTAAAGTTCAGCCTCAGGCGGTGTCGGGATTTGTGCGGGTGGGTGGGTGGGTGGGTTTGTGCGTGCCTGTGTGTGTGAGAAAGAGCAATTTGAATTCTGCTATGTTTGATTTCCTTCTCAAAAAGAATTTTTCAAAAAATTTGCTCTAAATTTCTTTACTTTAAATATTTATCTCTCTATTTTTTTTATTTATTATCTATACTATTTTTCAAAAAAAAATTCAAAAATCAATCCAAACAAGGCATTGGTTTGGCTAGTTAAAACAATCAAAGGCAAAATAGAAATTTTACCCAATTGTACAATGTTCACCCCCACATATCCCCTTCTAAAAAAAAATTAAACAAACCAAATAACTTTTAATCTAATCTTCTAAAATAATCCGTCCTTATATCATATCCCTCTCTTATTATATCTCACTTTCTTCTCTAAAATTTTACCTCTACCAAACGAGACGTAAGTGTCAAAACTTTTATCCTTTTTTTATTATTAATATTCTTAAGCTTATGGTCCACCATACAATCTTATCGATTCATCGTTACGATGGAATTGAAAAAGTAAATAATAGAACACATTTTAATGAATAAACAAATAAGTACAAAAGTTTGATTATTTTTATCTTTGAAATAATTTTCCCATTTTTTTATTATGAAATAATTTTCCCATTAGTTTCATCCTATTTGATTTGTCTAGCCAAATTAAAATAGATAAATAAGAAATACAAAAAAATGGCATTAGGTCCACGAACAATATCTCGTGCGTGTTAACGAAAATTTGTGAGAATAGAATTTGAGATTCTAAAGATTTCTAGAAAAGGGGAAAAAAAGGCAAAAATCTAATTCTACATAAGTTGAGTTGGGAGTGCTTTCCTGATCAAGTTTTAGATTTAAAGTATTCAAAAATTGGTTTTCAGCTGTTCACAATAACACTGCCAAATTTTCTACTTTACTTGAGTTTGGAGTACTTTTCAGATCAAGTTTTAGATCTGAAGTATTCAAAAATTGGTTTTTGTAACGACCCCTCACACCCTATACAATATTGTCCGCTTTAAATATCAAATCCCATCAAACTTTCCAGTGAGGTCACACATTCTTAGATTGCTCCAAGGTGAGCATATTTAATTGTGAAGTTCCAATGGGCTTTGACGTCCTTACGGTTTTAAAAGGCCTTGTACAAAGTAGAATGACGATTTATTATTTATAGCACATGACTTATACTTCACCAAGTGATGTGGGACCATCCCGGCTGACCCCTCTAGTCACTGATCAAACAACCCCTGCATGGGTCCCAACTGCCCTCTAGCCAATCGACCACTACCTAAAACTTTCAGGGGTGGGGCTTCACAATCTCCCCCACTTAGGAACACACATCCTCGTGTGGGGTAGAGATTATGTCCCACATTTTCGGTTGGTGCAGGCTCTAAAACCATATATAACGACTCGCTCCCGCCCTGTATAATATTGTCCACTTTGAACACCAAACCCCATTAGACTTCCAAGTGAGGGAACTCATCCTTGGATTGCTCCAAGGCAAGCGCGCTTAACTGTGAAGCTCCAATGGGATTTGATGCCCTCACAGCTTTAAAAGGCCTTATACAAGATAGGACCGGCCCGGAAGAAGCCCTTATTTATAGCACACGACTTATACTTCACCAAGTTGTGTGGGACCACCCCGACTGACCCCTCTGGTCACCGATCAAATAGCATCTGCACGCCTAAACCGCCCTCAGGCCAGTCGACCACTACCTGAAACTTCCAAAGGCGGGGTGTCACAGTTTTCCAGCTGTTCGCAATAGCACTGCCAAATTTTACTACATTTTTATTTTATTATAAAAAATAGAGGGAGGGCAAACACTTTTTGTTTGCACATTTTTAAAGATGGGTGGGATATTGGGATAGTGGTTATGGCAGTGGATATTAATTTATCACTATTTTTTTAAAAGTAAATTAGCTTGAAATATAAAAGTGGTTAAGCAAATATATTAATTTACAAGGGGCATATCCTACGGAACAAAAGGGGAAAAAAAGAAAAAAAGAAAAGTAGATACTCCCCTGCACAACCCGGGTGGGATAATGAACATTTATTACTATTTTTGTTCATAATAATTATTCTCTCTGTCCCACTTTAAATATCTCTTACCGGAATTTGTGAATTTCAAGCCCTAAAAAAAAATTTGTACACATTATTATTTTTAGTTTCTTACACTAAATTAATAATAATATGTACAAACATGTTTTTATTTTGTTTGAAAATGCATGGATTTTCGTATGAGACTTTTAAAGTAGGACGAATAGAGAATTTATTGGCATGATAAAGTAGTTGTAACTACTTAAGTTTGAAGGGGCAATAACAAAAATTATTTTTGTGATGGGGCTTCAAAAAATGGAGACACCAAATTGGTGTCCCTCTATATATCAAAATTAGAATAGATTTCATAGCCATAATAAAAATGTTCATAAATTATTTATACGTAGAGAATCTGAAGTTATAATCTAAAAACCATATCCACAGTTATCACAAACACACCCCCTCTGTTAGCAACTTATTAGATGTTTAATATAGAGTGTTATATGTTTTTATCCCTTAAACTATACATTTTTTGTCTACTTCATTCCTAAACTAGTAAAATCACATGTTTTATCCCTTGACTTTCTGATTGCAACCCATTTGGTCCGATCATTGACCGCATCCCTATTTTTGGACAGAAAACTCGGCTTATTTACCCTTTTGTCCCGGACGACTAGCGAACTGCCAATTTGGTTCTCGATCTAGACATTTGTCCAAATTTCACCATCTAGCATGCATTTATTTTATTTTATTTTTAAGTTTTGAACATGATTCTTTACCATCCAAAGCCCGTTTACTTCAATTTTTTTAAGTTTTGAACATAAGTTTTTATTTTTAAGATTCCTCTCCGTGAAATGAACTAATAATTAAATTAACAAAAACAGAAAAAAAATATGGATAAAGACAAAAAATAATCCAAATAACTATTAAGCCAAACCTATGGCTTACAAAAACAACTTGGCTTATATTTTTAATCTTTATTTAAAAAAATTACATTTGTTAGTTTTGCGTTAATTTTTTGTGGATTATTCAAAAAAATCTGTCTTCTTGGTATATTGTTAATTTTATTCAATAAAGTTTGAGTCTACATCATAAATTTTACTTTTTCAATTTTCATCATCAGTCAAACAAATAATCTATACAAATTTGACGTAAAACTAACAAATGCAAAAAAAAAAAGTTATAAAGATAAAAAAATAATCCAAGTGGCACATAATATGTAAATCGTTGTCATCGAATTTTTTCAGATAAAAAAATGCGTTTCTTGTTGGATCAAAGTCTATTAGAATTTGCCGAACAAAAAGGGCCATTAGAATCTGATGATAAAAGAATATCTATTGAATCTCATATACTAGTATATACTCCCTCCGTCCTATTTTTATTATTCATTATTTTGTTTTTTTGTTTTATGTCTTTTGTCTATATCTTTTAGTGTAGATCTTAAAAAATATGCAATATGGATCTTGTTTGATAGATCTCGATTAGTTCTATAATAGAAAGTTTTCAAAATTAAGAAAAAATATTATAGATTGAAAGATATAAGCAATTAAAAAATGACACGCAATTCAAAAATAGACAATGAAAATAGGATGGAGGGAGTACTAGTATAGTTTTGTTATATGCTTCATGAAAAAAAAATTATTGTTATGCGTAATTTAGTTGTGGACTAAATTACATGATTCAATTTTTTTAAATTTTTTTTCCGCATTTCTAGCTATTTGGGATATATTTTTGTCTTTATTCAATTTTTATTCGCATTTGTTAGTTTAGTGTTACATTTTTACAAATTATTGATTTGTTTCAATGAGAGGAATCTAAAAAATAAAAATTATTTCAAAACTTATAAAAATTGAAATGAATGTGCATTGGATTGTGAGATACCAAGAATGACCGTGTTTTGACATAAACAAATAAGGGCGTCAGGACTTGGGACCATTTTGACTCACATTTTAAACGTTAGGGACTAGGACGAATGTTTGGATTGGGGACCAAATTGGGCGTTTGTTAATACTTTGGATTATTGGTTCGTTTCAAGTAGAGAAATCTAAAAAGTACTCCCTCCGTCCCATCTTTATTGTCCATTATTTCTTTTGTCTCTTTTGTGTCTATTGCCTATATCTTTTAATCGATAATATTTTTCATAATTTCGACAACTTTGTCTTATAGAATAAATTGAGATCTATCAAATAAGATCCATATTGCATATTTTTGGAGATTCATATTGAAAGATATAAGCGTTTGAAAACTGACAAGAACATCAAAAAAGGACAACCAAAATGGGATGGAGAGAGTAAAAAATTATATTCAAACACGAAACAATTAAAGTAAACGCGCACTGAATGGTGAACTTTGGACAAATGCCTAGATTGTGGACTAAATTGGCACTTCACTAATACTTCATAGACCAGAAAGGTCAACATGCCCCAATTTTCCTTGTAAAATTTGGATGTCGTTAACATCGGACCAAATGGTTTGCAAAAAGTTGAGGGATAAAATAGGTGGTTTTAATTGTTTAGGGACAAAGTAGACAAAACGTGTATAATTTAGGGGATAAAACATACTATATATAATAAATAAATAAATAATAATAATAATAATAATAATAATAAAACAATCTTTAATATATAAACATCTAAATTCTTCTAATTTCAAATTTAAATTTCTTAGCGACACGAATACCCTATTTCACCTCCATCATCAGACACTCCACCACCGGCTCCTAGTATCCCGCCACCACGTCTCCTCCCTCTACACCATCGCCACCCCCACTTGGTCCTTCAGGCTCCGGCGCTGGCACCAAGAAAGAAGTAGCGCCTCATTGAGCCAGCCACCAGTTGTCGCCAATGACATCAACTATCAGAGTCTGGAGACAGCCATCTTTTTTTTCGTTTTTTAATTAGGAACAACGATAGATCTGAGGCAGTATATGTGGATCTAAAGCATTTTTAAGAAGGTTCGGTTCGGAGTGAGATCCTCTCTAGTCGGTTGAAGGGGGTGGACCAAATAGTGGGATATATTCATTTTGTGGGTCTCACGTGAACTATCAGGATCATTTACTTTTAAGATTTCGTCGAGAATATTAGTTATACCAATAATCATGTTGATTACATAAGCAATAATTTATATTCTTTTTTTTAGTATGTTAGTCAACAGGAGGTTCAGAGGCTATCTATCGCGCTAAAATCCCAAATGTGCTTTCCTTGGAATTTGGTCACCACTGGGGAGAGAGGAGAGCAAACCACCTATACTAGCGTGGTGTTCTCAATAATTTATGTTCAAAACACATCTCTATTGCAAAAACTAGACTTTGATTCACTGTTTTATTTTGATTTGATATTGCAAAAAATATTTTCCCGAAACACAATTTGTTCTGTTTTTTGGAACATGTCATTTGATAAATATGATTTATTTGCGAATATTGGTATACTCCTTCAGGTGGTCTGAAAAGTGAATGATCTCCAGTCCAGTCCCTTTGAGGGTCCCTACAGAAAAGCCATTTGGTTTCTCCTTGAATACCCAGTTCAATTTGAGTCTGCCTTTTTGGTCTTTGATTGTACTCCATTTTGTGAGTCCATTACGAAAATAAGTGTAATTTTTAGATTAAAAAATAAATTTCGTGATTTCGTGCTTAATTTTCTTGACTCCACATCAAAGTCATTCATTTAATTTACAAGTCGCCCATACATAATCATCTTGATCAGATAACTCTAAGTGTTTGATCCAATCTTTCAATTTTTCAGTCAAAATTTAGGATTGTGAATTCTAAAAGAATTTTGAAGAAAAATCCAGACAAGTAAATCAAGAAAGAACTCATAATTATTTGATTAAACTAATTTCTTACCAGGTAACACGGAAAATTATCTTAAAACTAAAGTACAATTTGTGTGGGGTTCCGAACTGGACTTCACTCATCTATCTATGTACAAATGGTCGGTATTTTAAGTGGGCTAAACTTTCATCATTAGATTTATTTTTATTTTTATTTTTTTTAAAAAAAAAGGAATAAATATTAATTTGAGCATTAGAAAACTTGTGTACGGAGAAATTGAGAACGAAATCCAATAATTGGTGTGCTTTTTAGGAAAGTGAGATAGGAAAAATACAGTACTTTCAGTTGAGAAATAAGCTAGAGAGTAGAGACTAACGAAAGAAAGAAAGAAAG
Source organism: Rhododendron ovatum (assembly GCA_019656835.1). NCBI lineage: Eukaryota > Viridiplantae > Streptophyta > Magnoliopsida > Ericales > Ericaceae > Rhododendron > Rhododendron ovatum. The sequence continues at coordinate 22,077,606 of CM033794.1, read as the reverse complement.
AAAGAAAGAAAGAAAGGTTACCTGTCAATTCTTTTCTTGAGCTTCAACAAGAAAGTCTTATTACCTTCCTCTGCAATTTCCACAAGCCTTTCTACCAAATTCCTTTTCTCAATTATCCCAAGATTCTTGACATCAATTTCTCTTATTTGGCCCTCTTCGTCACTAAGAATTCCTTTCCTTATCCTCGCAAATGTCGGCAAATTTTCCAGCGCTGCCCATTTCAGTGCCTCTTCATCCTGTTGTTCATTCGAAGAGAAAGAGAAAAGCTCATTGCTCCTCCAGATGGTAGAGCTACTCCAACGTGCACTGATCGCTCTAATTACATTCTCCCCTCCGTCCATTTCTCAACCCCCAAGTTTTCAATGCAATTAATAGAGCCTGAATTTCAGAGCTGAGCTGAGCTGAGCTGAAGTATATAAAATGCTATGCTCTGTTTTTCTCTCTGTTTCTCTACCTAGGAGTTTTTTTGTTGGAGAGTGATGCCCTAATTACTTGTGTACAAATTTGGGTATGTCTTCTCTCTCTCTCCCTCTCTCTCTCTCTCTCTCTCTCTCTCTCTCTCTCTCTCTCTCTCTCTCTCGGTGTTTCTTATGTGTTTGTTGGTGGAGAGGGAAAGATCCAAGTACTTTGTGCCTCTCTCTCTCTCTCTCTCTCTCTCTCTCTGTGTGTTTCTTATGTGTTTGTTGGTGGAGAGGGAAAGATCCAAGTACTTTGTGCCTCTCTGTGTGTGTGTGTGTGTGTTTCTTATGTGTTTGTTGGTGGAGAGGGAAAGATCCAAGTCCTTTGTGCCTCTCCCTCTCTGTGTTTCTTATGTAGTTGTTCCTTTCAATGGTACATATGTGTGTGTGTGTCTGTGGCCCTTTTAAACTGAAAAAAGGTCAACCGAATGATTATTATGTAATGCCAGATATTAAAAAAAAATACTAATGATTAGGTAATGTCATGCGGTTGATAGAGAGGATGATGGAATGTCCATTTCTTCTCCTTCTTCTTCTTCTTTTAACCGGATGGAATGTCCATTTCCAGATACACAAGAGATCTACTATTAAAAAAGGGGAGTGATTTTGGTACTTTTCAAATTGATAACCGCATCCCAAAATCAATTTGAGGAGTACCGAAAATGAAATCAATCCTTATATGGCATTGATTTTGGCACTCCCCTGAAGAGTGTGGTTATCAATTTGGAGCGTGTAAAAATCAATTACTTTAAAAAAAAAAAAAGAGAGAGAAAAAAAAACTTCTTTACTACTCACAGTAACTTTCCAATTTTAGTAAAATCAAACGACCTTTTATGCAATCCCCATACACCCTACCCTATCTGATCATTCCTACATTTCTTTACCACAATCTATAACTTTTTGTGTTTTCATTTTGTGTGTTTTGTTCATTTTTCTGAATTTTTTGTTAGATTTACATAATATTTTTTGAACTAATCATCCGTCTTGACGAGTGAGTCTCAAAAGTAAAATATTATGACCAAAAGCAAAAAAATAAAATAACTAATGACAAAAAAAATAATCAAACAACTGTTTTTTTTTTTTTTGGTCTAAAGTGTCATCCTATATGAACTTTTTCAACATTGATTCATATTTTTATATTTTTCCAACCCATCTTGTTGATAAGAATGATTAATTCCATAAGAATGGAGAGCCTCCGAAGGTTTTTCTCTCTTCCGGACTGCCAGTGTTTTTTTTATAAGACCACCACCACCAGCTTTCGCCGACAATAATTATGAAAATGGATCTTGATCTAAATTCTCAAATAGGAAATTGCATATAATTATCCGATATAAGTATAGGCTGGGCCGGCCAGGGGGTAAGCCCCGCAAGCCGGCCGGCTCGGGCAACCCCCTGCAAGGGGCAAAAAAAAAAAAATTGTATGTATACAAAAAAAAATTATGATACTTGAGAAAATTGGGAGGGTAAAAGAGAGGTTTTTACATACCTGGGGTAAATAATAGACAAAAAAAAAATGAGGGCAAATTATTAAGAGAGAAAATTAGGAGAGCTATCAGATAAGAAGAAAAAAAGAAAAGGGACGCTACAGCCAAAACGAGAAGGGACGGATGATATAATTCAAGCTAAATGAACAATATAATCTTGTTTTTGTCCTTCTTCTTTTTTGGTTGCTTGTATATCTTTTTTTTATACTTAACATTAGTGGGCAACGATGTTATTCGCAATAAAGATTTGCAGACAACTACATAAGGAAAAACTCGTTTGGGCCCATTCCAGATTCCACAAAAATCTAGAAAAATATCTATAAATTTTTTAATATTATTTTATGGGATTTTGTAAAAAATCAGCTCCAACGGACATTAGTAAGTGTTACTTTTGAATTCATATGGGCGAATTGAGTAGTTTCGCCCAAGCGAATCCAAAAGTAATACTTACCAATCGATATCCCTTGGAGCCGATTTTTTACAGGGCCCCATAAAATAATATTTAAAAAATTTTGGATATTTTTCTAGATTTTTGTGAGACCCGGAATGAGCCCAAACGCATTTTTTCTTGCTTGGTTCCCTGCAAATCTTCCTTGCGATTAGAATTTTCGAGTGGGCAACCAAGCGGAAGGTCAGGCTTGGACAACCCAAATGTCGGGGCCGACACTGAGTATAGGATCATGTGTACATGATATTGAATGTCATCTAGGTCAAAGAGCAAAGCTAGCTCGAGCCAGGAACTTTTGCGATTAGCTGTTGATCCAGATACAAGCTATTCTTGCTTCAGATCTTTGATCTTTTGATTGCAAGCTAGGTTCCCCTCTTTGTAAATGGGCTTCTCCTCCAAAAAAGGAAGGAAAAAAAGAAAGAAAAAGAACTGGATTTACGTTGTTGGTAGTGGTTTTGTGCTGCTAATGGATTGGTGGGTGTAGTGTCAGATTTTGGTTGGATGTTGATTGCTTTGGAGCGAGGATGATGCCGGTGGGCTGCGGAGATTCCAAAGTCTAGAAAACTCAACTCGGGAAGGAGGAAGCGGTTAACATACTGTATTACTAATTAGGAGTGCTTTCGCTATTTGGCATATGTTGACTCGATGCTGTAAAATAGTGATCCACGGTTAAGACCTGAATAGTTGCATCATCAAAAACCTAAAGAAAAGCCCAAAATAATTTGAAAGTCTGCGTCAATATCTTTTAATGTGATGATTTCTCAAAAGATTCTTTTTGTGACATAAAATGGAACTCATCACGGTCATATAATTCATGATCTGAGCTGTTCATTTAGTATATCTCGATCGGAGTTTGATAAAAGCTTGGTTGAATGACTTTTGTCGCAATTGAAATACACAAATAAGACTCTTCCGTCTATTTCACTTGTAAGAAATATCGGATGTCAATGTCTAATGAAATTCTTTTTTGCAAGGATGTTGAACACGTCAAGACTTACGAAATTATCTATTTGGATCGTCAATTAAACTTGTAATCGGTTTTATTTTGTATCACATAAGGGAACCATGGATCAATCATGGGAGAATTTTTCATAAGTCCATTATATCACTTTTCAAACCCATCTAGTCTACTTCTAAATTTCATAACCCCTCTAGTCCACTAGTTTAATAACACAATTCTTATGACAAAAATACCCATACTATATAACTACTCATAAAGAGAAAAATCCTAGAAATTTCCAGATCTGGAGCAGCCCTCTCTCTCTCTCTCTAAAGTGCTCGCCGGTGCACTCCTTCTCGGCAACACCTCCCAACTCCGGGAGTCCAATGGAAGATGGTGAATAGGTTCTGGTACAGCACCCCCAGTAAAGGACTCCTTTGAACTAACCACACTTGATTCACAGATTTCAAATGCTCTCAAGGTGCGGTTCACCGGGCCAGCCAAGAACTGAACCGATGCCATTACGATCGGCAACGACCAACTCGGTGCCATGGTGTTGGGCGGCGTTGCATCTGAGACTCTCAATCTCAAAGGTCATAAACTACCCCTCAACCCCATTTTTCTCTGCTTATTGTCTTTATTTGGTTCACAATAGAAGAAAAACTAAAAAAGAGAATGGTAAATTGTTAATTTGTGTTGGCTTTGCCAGTGGATCAATGAAATGTCACCAAAAATTCACCCAAGTGGTGGAATTAAGAGGACATTGAACGATGATCTGAAGCTGGAATACGTGTGCCCATTTTGTTTTTTTTTATCCGCTGCCCATTTTGTTTGGATGACTTTTATTCTTTGCTGTCATCGTTTCATCATCAGTCGCCGTCGTTTTCATTTTTTGTCGTCGATTTCATTCGTCCCGTCGTTTTTCCTTTCGTCGCCTTTGTTTCTTTGCTGTCATCGTTTCATCATCAGTCGCCGTCGTTTTCATTTGTTGTCGTCGATTTCATTCATCCTGTCGTTTTTCCCTCCATCGCCTTTGTTTTCTTTCTTTATTTTCAACACGAACAGGTAACTTCACTACATATTTAAGTTTTAGTTTAGGATTGAACATATATGGTTATTTCATTTATATAACCATATATAACTATAGAATGACTAGAGTCGTTTGAAGTGGAGTTAGGTGTTTTATTAATGACTTTCTATTTCAGTGACGGTAGTCCAAATTGCACTGAAATTTGGTGGCTTTGGAATGTTTTTGTACTTTTTTTTTAATTTGTTGTTGAATAACATATAAGGTTATATGTTCAAGTCTATTAGGCCGCTGTGCGGATCAATTCATGTAATGTTGTCTATTGTTATATATGATTATGGTAACATATATGGTTATATGTGGTTATGATTATATGTTTATGATATATATGTTCAAGTTTGAACATGCTTTATTATTCTTTTATAGGGTTATATATCCAAGTATGATCATGTTTTATTATTGTACATAAAGTTATATGTTCGAGCTTCAACATGCTTTATTATTTTGATAAATGTGGTTTTCCTTCATTTATGTAACCATATATAACCATAGTTGATGATTATATAATAATATTTGAATGCTAGTGTTTAGGTTATACATGATTCTTGAATTTATGGTTATAACCATGTTTTTTGTACTTTTTTTTAGCTGTTGTTGAGTAACATATAAGGTTATATGTTCAGGTCTATTAGGCTGCTGCGCGAACCAATTGATATAAAGTTGTCAATTGTTATATATGGTTATGGTAACATATATGGTTATATGTAGTTATGATTATATGTTTATGCATATATATGTTCAAGTTTTAACATGCTTTATTATTTTGATAGATATGATTTTCTTTCATTTATATAACTATATATAATCATAGTCGATGATTATATAATAATATTTGAATATTAGTGTTTAGGTTATACATGATTCTTGAATCTATGGTTATAACCATATTTTTTGTACTTTTTTTAGTTGTTGTTGAATAACATATAAGGTTATATGTTCAGGTCTATTAAGCCGTTGCGCGGACCAATTTATATAAGGTTGTCTGTAGTTATATATGATTATGGTTACGACCACCACCGCTCCGCCGCTCTCACTTTTTTTTTTTTTTTTTTGGAATTTTCCAGCACAGAAACTCACATATAACATTATATATTATACTCTATTGAACTGGTCCGCGCAACGGCCTCACTGACTTGCTTTTTAACAGCATCCAGTTGTTTATAGATAACCATATAATGATATATGTTTGCATTTGTTTAACTCTGTGTATCTGTGCAGGAATGACAAAACCAAAATAGAAAGGTAAAAAGTTGGTACTTGTGGAACGAGCATATAATGCCCAGCCAATAGTAAGGATTGACCCTCCAGCACGGATGAAATGGTGAGATGACCGGTGATAGAGAAGGACTGAGATGGTGTCCATGGGACAAATTTTTTAATTTTTTTATTGGACGATGTATTATATAAGAATCGACTACAACAAGCAAATTTTGTTATATGTTCAATATATATATTTTTTGACAGATGTAATTGTATTCCTGTATCGGTGTTTGTTGGCTTTGGAATTACTTTAACATCAACAAATATGGTTATCTGTCCAATTCTGTTATCTGAATGTTTCAAACAAAAAATAGATAGATATGGTTATCTTTGAAATTTTGGTCTTTTCATTGTGTCAATAACATCGATATCAGTGATTTTCTGTTCTCTATATGAAATTCGGATTCGTTGTTCTGCCACTAATATCAACAGATAATGAATATAACAACATATAATGGATCTTAGACCAATTTTTTTAAAAAACAACATATAAGTAGTATGTGAACAAAAATACATATAATGTTATATGTGCAGCGGCGGAGCGGGTGAGATCCGGAATTTAGAGAGAGTTGTCAAAATTCTAAAAAACGGAAAAAAAAAAATTAAAAAAAAAACCTGGCAAGGGCAATTTTGTCTTGTATTAATTCCTTTTTAGCTTGACAAGGGCCCAGTTTGGCTAACACGAAATAATAAGAAGAATAACAATACATTTTTTTCTAAGCCAAACAAGGCCCTTGTCTGAGTGGACCTAATGGGTTACAAACTTGGGAGGTGGATTTAATGGGTTACAAACTTGCTATAGTGGATCTCCCACCAATTTTTTAATCAATCATCCCTCCACTGTATAACGTTAAATTTTACGAAATTGACAACTAGTTTGGGAGAGTGATGCAAGTTTTAATATATTTTTTACGAAATTAACAACCAATTTGCTTAGTAACTCACTGCAAAAATTTCAAATTCCCCTTAGGGTATGTTTGGTTCGATGGAATGAAATTTGGGGAAATGAGATTAGAATATCCATTCTCATTCTTAAATTTGGTTGTACTTAGAAATAACCATTTTCATCTGCAATGGAATGATGTGACAATAGTAATTTTTGAAGAGGCCATAACATTTTTGGTGTGGCTATAGTACTTTTTGGAGTGGCACTAGTAATTTTGGTGTGACAAAGAAATATAATGACAATTCCTTTATTTTTTGAGTGGAATGCCTATTGATTTTGATTTTATTTGGAATGATCATTTCATCATTTAATAGTGAATCAAGCATAAGAATAAATATGCTATTGGAATGATTTTATTCATTGAATCAAACATATGATATGTTTGGATGATATATAAGGAGCGAAAAGCAAAAGTAGGGGAAGAAGAGGTTTTTGACTTGTCCTTTTTGGTGCAACGATAAAATTTGTCATATTTGAAAATTACACCTTTCTCCCTCACTCATATACGTAGCCTTGCCTCTTCCACCCCACGACGACACACAGAGCGCAGATGATTGGCCGGCCTGTATGTAAGATTTTGATCTCCTCCCTCTGTGATATTTTTTTTCCCTTTTATCTCCATCACGAAATAATTGTATTTATGAAATAATGTTCAAACAAACAAAAAAAATATTAAATATTTTTTAAAGGTAATACTCCCTCCATCCCTAAATAAATGTCCAATTTCACTTTTTTAAATTAGTTACTCCCTCCGTCCCCTTATTATAGTCCAGTATTCTATTTTGGGCTGTCCCTTAATAAGTGTCCATTTGGTAAAGTTAGTGAGTAAAAGTTGGTACATTGTCTATTTTGTTCCTAAAAGTAGGTTCTATTTTGAAAAATTAGTGAGTAAAAAGTGTAATGATGATGGGTAAGTAAGGAAATTGGAGGAAAAAGTTGATGTGAAAGGTATAATAATGATATTTTTTTAATAAGTTAGAGTTACGAAGTAGGACATTTAAAAAGGGACGGAGGGAGTATATCTTTCAATCTATAGTGTTTTCATAATTTTCAAAACTTTGTCTCATAGAATCAATTGAGATCTATCAAATAAGATCTATATTAAATAAAAAAAAAATAATATACTTCGAAAGATATAAATAATTTTTTAAAAATATCTGGAATATTAACATGGATATTTATTAAGGACAGAGGGAGTAGTTGCAATTTTCTACTAAGCAAAAAATAAAATATTGGTGAATTTCAAATATGAGAAAACAAGTATTTATGAAGTGAACGAGCCAAACAATACTTTAATTAACACTATCTTTAAAAAATATTGAAAATGGTTATTCATACACATTATAAGAAAATAATAAATAACCAAGGGTAGGAAGGTCAAAAACCAATCAATACTCTATTTTGATTGTTATACTCATAAACACTACTTCTATTACAAAATATATTATGCACATATTTCTCAAATACTTTACAAATCAATACATTTTGATCATAATAAAAAAAATCCAAAAATGCAAAATGCAAAAAATTGGGGCTCCCATTGTACCCTCCTAGTAGAAAATTTGCAGGGGCACTTTCTGTCTAAGAAGGGAAATTTATCTTTTTTAATTTTTAATTTTTGAGTATTGGAGACTTTTATTAATGTGGTCATATTTTGAGTTTTGAGAGAGGTTTTGGGGAATGGGTGGAGATAGGTGGATTGAGAATAAGAGTAATTCTAGAGAAAAAATTATTGGGAACCATACGTAGAGAAATGAGTTGGGTTTTGAGACCCAAAACGAACACATTCAATACAAACATATACTAGCAGGTTAAGAATCGTAATATCTAAGTTTAAGAATGAAAGTGAGAAGTAATATGGTTATCTATCTATCCGTCAATATACTATAGAAATGTGTTTGAACCTCACAAGCTTTCAAACCCTCATTCCTAATTTTCTGAACTTTTATTTTTTTTTGTTTAGAGAGAGAGAGAGAGAGAGAGAGAGAGAAATTAGTCTATGCCACTGGGCACTGTCACGTAGTACTTCAAATTCATTTTCAGCACACGTCTTTCAATGTATAGAATGTAGAATGAGACCAATATTAGCGTGCAACGAATACAAGACTGGACAAAAAATTAAACTATCTTTTTTATCAATTAGCGTTTTTGCCCATTTGATACACAGGATTGAAAATAAAACAATGAATTTTTTTTATCCCGTGCATCGAACAGACACAAACGCTAGTTTCCTATATATAGATGTAATCAGAGATCTCAAGCATCCAAGGCCCCCATCCTAGCATTTCCAAATTCCTTTCAGGGGTTGAAGATCATACGTGTCATTTCCTTACTCGTTTCTTTCTCCCTTCTCCTTATTTCCTACAGTTTTAAGCTTTTTAATTTTTTAAATTTTAAATTTAGAAAATTATAATTCTTCTCTCCTACCCATCCTCCTTTTACTAGTACACTCACTGTTAATTCTTATCGGTTATTCACACTTTTTTATCTTTCTTTATTACTATCCCCCAATTTTCTCTTTTATATTTCATAATAGTACTATTCCATTAGTTTGATTATTCACATTTTCTAAAAGTGAACCTGAATATTATGCATATAAAGCTAGCAAAAAAAGTTAGAATCCAAATACATGTTCAATGTCATCGATACACTGTTCTCCAATATTAATACACCATTTTACACATTATTCATCACTTTTTAGGCGGTGATTAATATTTTTCCTGTGAAATGGTTTCAATCTGGTAGTCTTTCACTGTCAATGAAATGATTAGACACTCAAAGAGAATAATATTAGGTCATCCGTTCGCAACAAATAACTTTTGACTTCCCCTAAGTAATACAAAAAAATTCATTTTCATTCCATTTGTCGACTGAACGATTTATATATATATATATATATATATAGACACACACACACTCAATGCTAGCTCTATTTGATATGCAAGAGCCACCCATAAAGCTAGATTAATTTCATTGCTAACCTTCCAAAATCAATGTCTTATCTCATCACGTATGTGAAAGGTCTTTTCTTTCGCTCGTAAAACCTTTACATTAATTTTACTTTAATTGGTTGATTTTAGCATCATCTAAGTCATAGGGTACTTCCAATGAGAATTCATCACAAAAATTAGTAAAAGCACATCAACCTATACCGAGACATGAACTTCAAGCTCAATTAACTTTAATGAAGTATACCCAAAATACGTACAGTTCGGGTACAGTCAGGCAAGGAAAAAAGTTGTAATTAAAGACTCCAACATATGGTTAGCCCAAACTATTACCATAAATAAGTACTAGGTTCTCCATTCGTGCAAGGCACGAATGCCATGCCCATCGAAGGGAAAAAATTATGTTTGAGGGCAGTAATTTTATGGGATTTTAACCGTATAGTTGAAACTGTAAGAAGTAGTTGGTAATAGTTACAAAGGCACAATACATGCATTGATTAAAACAAATATTAGCACTTGCATAAACTTGACTACTATAGCAGGTCTTTTGCAGTTGTATATATAAACCTATAATCTGCACTTTGCATATGTGAGACATGTAATCCTTTTACTTTTTAAGTGACTAAGTAGTTGAGGAAATGTTTCCTAAAACCCCATAGAAGGCGATCAGATAAACAAATGTAGTTGAAAACAACATAGGGTCAAAAGGGGGAGAAGGTTGCGAAGGGTGGCTTTGAATTTGAGATTATAAACTACAGTGGTAATGATATCAATTCGATACAAGAATTTCATCTGCCATGTTAAAATATGAGGATTGCATGAATTAGTGCACGTATCAAGGTTCTCTGGATATCACAGGACACGATGCCCTCGACAGATCTGAATGGAAAACAAGAATTCATAAAGTCAACCCCATTTGATTGGGACTCAAGGCTTAGTTTGGTTTGATATAGTTACATAGCACTATGGTCTAACCATTGGGACATGATGCTTAACCCATGAGAGAATATTTCAAATTGCCCTCAAGGTCCAACTAAACCCATAACTTTTCATATGTTTTCCTTTTTCATCAACCATAACAACGTCTGCATAATTTCTCTCACTGTAAACCAACTAGTGGGTCTAAGTCCGGCCTAGCATGTACATCACATTATTTCTAGCAATATCCAAATTCTTTTGGGTTATAAGATGGCATGAAAAGACAGTAAACAGTTAATATAACAGTGTTCAGGCATTAAATCAACTCGTACAATGATTGCACGGGATGTCCAGGCATCAAATTTGCTCGTACGGTGCTAGGGTTGCATGGTATAGCAGTTAAATATCAATAAAACAATTAATGGGTGTCAAAACAGCTCGTAAAACTATGCCTGGGGCCCTCCAGAACACTTTTAAAGTTGCAGAAATTGAACCGCAAAGTTTAGGGTTTCAACCGCAAGATTGAGTTTGCGGCCGCAAGGCCAACGCAGTCAAAGGTTGTAATTGCAAGGTCCAATCACAAGGTCGGTACTGGGGTTCCAACCGCAAGGTGGCACCGCAATGTTCGGTGTTGCGGCTGTAAGGTTAACTCCGGTTTACAGCATATTTTTCTATTGCTTTGTTTTGATGCATGGGGCCTTTCTAGGAACCAAAAATAATGTTCAAAGCACATAATTATACATAGGAGGTGTGTCATGCCCTCGATTTTAAACATAAATAAAATAACTTTTACTTAAATAAAAATTCTCACAACAATATACATCAAACCCAAAAGAGTTTATCATTTTCAGTTCCCTACATTACAGTTCCAACCCCAAGAGTTTAAAAATATTACATCGCGAGGCACTACGACCCAATATTCCGTAAATACAAGAGTTAAGAAGGTTCAAGAAGGTTTACAACGCCACATAGTCAAAAGCCTAAAAATGAGAAGTTTCATTAAACCTTCCAAAAAGTGATTGTCAAAGAAAAACTAAGTACCTTCTCTCCTTCTGCTTTCAAAATAATGCGCTTGTATGCATGCACATCACTCTAAGCTACTGCTCCAAATTCACACCTAAAATGAAAGGTTGAGCTACACTAACCCATTAGGAAGGCTGGTAAACGCATCTTGTCTTTGTCACATGGTTTACCAACTTCGGGTATGCTTTTCCCCCACAAATCAAGATGATCATTGTACAGATCAACAAGGTCGGTATCGACTTTGCGCTTTCCTTTGTCGAGTCCGAGTTGTAGTCAAGACTTCCCCCAATTCTTCCACAGTCTCGCAGGCCCACAAATCATCTCCTATATCCAGCGTGACCTTATGAAAGTCCACTCTTCTCCTCCAACCCAAAGGTCAATTGCGTCGTCATCTCCCCACAAGCCTTGCTTCTCAAAATGGTAACTGAAATGCCAGACATGTCAGGGATGTGGACAACGGGGTTTGGAAGTTGATCGCTAACAATGTATTTTGCTTCATTGTTGACTGCGTCCAACTGATCAACGCGAGCCAACAGCCACTCATTGTCATCTTGAAGTGCTCCCATGATTTCATTTCCATGTTCAGGTTAGTTTTCAGCATGGAGTTCTGCGGCCTCCCTTTCTAGCCATTCATCCACAAGACTCCCCCATTTGATTGTCCATTCACACTCCATATTCTCGAGGTATTGAATCTCAGCTTCTTCAGGTATCAGAACCACAGGCTTTGGCTCGGTCAGGGGTATAATGTATTGGCTAGGGTCATCTTTTATGATTCTTCAGACAGTACAAACAGATACTCAAGACAACTAAGTCTAAGATGCACATTTTTCAATGGTTCTTTTGTGTTAGTATACATGGGGACTTGATAGGATACATGACATAAGTTACATGAAAATATCCAAGAAAGAGAATGGATGGTTCGGACACTGAATCCAGATTTCAAAAGAAACAAAGGTTGAAATGGGAACAACTCCTATGGCCCAACCCAAAAGAAACCAAGGTTTTGAGAATAGTAAGAAGCTGTTTGGACTAAATTATTTATTTGTAATATCAAAAAAAATTTATTTATTTATTTGTCTTATTTAATTAATTGTTGGTCTAAAAACATTTTGAAACAATAAATTATTTGCTTTATGGTCTACTTTCTTATCATCAATTTTGTTCATGGATTCAGTTTTTTGGTTCGTGTCGTGTACTATTTTTTCCCTTCACAACCCAAATACTCGTATTTGGTGGTAAAGCATACTTTTGCCCTTTAATTTCTTCTTCCACAAGCTCAAAATTAGGGCAATAGAATGAGAGTGTATTTTACGAACAATATAATAAAACAACAGCGGAATGTTAGAAACAAACAAAGCTATTTTTCAAATTCTTGGCACCTCCATCTACATAAGCGTACGTGATCTCTCAAATTATCTTTCAACAAATTAGAATGTACAAAAGTAGATAGGTACAATTACAACCATTTATTAACAACATATTGCAGAACCCAAATACTACTCCCTCTGTCCCTAAATAAGTGTCCAGCGCGCAAAACTAGGTCTTTAAAAATATATGCATTTGCTTTGTTAAAAAAATCAAATTTTTTTCGCAAATGAATAGATAACAATGAGTTCTATTAGATTGTGAAAAAAATTTAGATTTTTTAACAAAAAACATGCATCTTTTGCAAGGCCTAGGTTTGCGCGCCGGACACTTCTTTAGGGACGGAGGGAGTATCATTATACTCCCTTCGTCTCTTTTTAAGTGTCTTGCTTCGTAATTCCAACTTATTAAAAAGACATCACCATTACACCTTTCACATCAACTTTTTCCTCCACTTTCCCTACTTACCCATCATCATTACACTTTTACTCACTAACTTTTCAAAATAAAATCTACTTTTAGGGACAAAATAGACAATACACCAACTTTTACCCCCCTAACTTTACAAAATGGACTCTTATTAAGGTACAACCCAAAATAGAATACTGGACACAAAAAAAAGGGATGGAGGGAGTAGTAGATACTAGTGCCCGCCATAGTTTCTCTATAATGTCATCCCGCAAAGAGTTCATATCCACATTGTGGTCATGGTCCTTATCGCCCTATTGTAGGACCTCCTACAACGGATTCTTGTCGAGGATGTCTTAAAAAACGTAGTCAAGATATTTTCTAGAGCCTATCTATACAAGTACTCATTAGGACTTCTCCTAGGAATGTAATTATGGATTGCCATAGATGCAACAACTATAATCCATCTCCATCGCAATTTGTACGACGACATTTGTACAGCATTCTATCATTCTCCATCTAATCTTCGAAACGTCAAACATGCACCCAATGTAGCTTCAAAGAGAGGAATGAGCCCTCTAAAGTATTCCTTTTTGTCCTGGGACGCAAATTTCCACGTCTGAAGGCTGCCTGGGGGTACTTGTTCTCCTTTGTAGGGATTTGTCGAACAGCCCTTCTTGTTAAGGTAGCCGCCATCCAATAAGTAGCACAGACCCGAGATGGAATGCAAATGGGTACATGTTTAGAGAGGCACTGGAAGATATCGAGCATGTTTTTTGAACATCTTCAACAATAACCCTCCCCTGCAAGACGATCACGAGGACTTACGAGATAGCTACTAGGACCGGGACCACGATGTGCATAAGAATTGTTTATGGGATGACAATAGAAACAAACTATGATGGGGTCGATTAATGTTGACACAAGGGTAGTCCAATATGTAGAAACAAAAGAATTGGGATGTAATCGTATGTAACTACATTTGTACTTTGTGAGTTGTAATCTAATGGAAGACAATTTGAGAGCATGTATGTTACATAGATGGAAGTGCTGAGAATCCGCAAACTAGCTCTGTTAGTTTCTTATGCTACTCAAATTTCTTTCGTTTGTACGTAAACAGTCCTTTAGACTCAAATTTTTTGCATGTGGGAATAAAAGCAAGGACAAAAGTATGCTTGTACCACCAAATAATGGATTGTAAAGAAGAAAATGTATACAAGATGAACCGAAAAATGACACTCAAGTAGGAGCAAAATTCTCATCATAAACAAGTTAGGTGGTAAGAAAAGTGAAGGAGAAAAAGCAAATAAGAGTTTAAAGGAAATAATTTAGACCAAACAATTGTAGCTTATTTTATTTTTTTAGGACAAACCATTGGAAACCATCAAAAAACACAAGACATACCATATTTAGTCTTTAGTCCAAAACAACTTCTAACTAAACTACACGAAAGCTAGAAAAATAGTGCATATATAAAGGAATGCTACCCAAAACGAAGCCTGCAATCAAAACCAAGAACTGGTGAGTAAAGGGTTCATACCATGAGTTGCAAAAGCTGCTGGAGACCTTAAATGCGGAAAGCCAGCCAGCCATGGAGCTTATGACTTCTGAATGCTCCCGTCTTTCACGAAAGCCAATTCAGACACCAGTGCAATGTGATCGCTTCCCCATTTCTAAAGAACACATTCAACAAATTGACATTATGGCAGAAACCAATTGCAGCATATGAAATATATCCAAGTATAATTTCCAGAGGCTTGGTTTGTATTACTCCAATGAGTGCATCCACCTAGGATGGAAATGGGTACAGGTTTATCTAAAAGTTCTCAATATATAGCAGATTAACTTTTTTCCCACCAGCAAAAGGGCTTTGATATTTGGCATATAATTTGATAACCTTCCAAAAAGATACTCCCTCCATCTCATAAAGTTAGTCCCCTATGAAACTGAGTGCAATTTTTAAGCTTAAAAATAATGTTCTTACTGTAGTAATTTTTTGTGCATTATGGATCTTGTTTGATAAATCTCGATGAAATCTTTTGAATGGTGCAAAAAAAGCAAAAAATTATTTAGTAAATACATTATTTTTAAGTTCAAAAAATTGCACGTAGTTTCGTAGGGGACCGACTTTATGGGACTTTATGGGACGGAGGGAGAAGAAGCTTGATTCAACCAAGCGTGAGTAACAATCAAACATACTTTATGGAATTTACTTTCCTCAATATCAAAATGACGTCTGGATCCTTATCATATTTTACAGTACCAGAAACTTTCTTTCTGACGTTAGATAGAACAAGGGCTTAATACACATAAACCTCCAATATGCCCGAACACCACGAAGGGAGGGAAGAATATTATTCTCTAATAATCCCCATATGTACATATTCCTTCTATAATATAATTCATAGCCTCATTAAATCTAATTTAGCTAATCTCCATTTTGTGTTTATCCATCCAAAACTCCCATTCATGTGATATAGAGACACATAGACAACATTTTGGGCCACAAGCTCGTTACAAATATCAGGCTGCTGAAACACCATAACATTGGATTCCAAAATAAAGATGCCCCAAGCATGAGCAATAATTTAATGAGTTATTTACCCAAAAAAAATAATTTAATGGGTCTTGGACCAGTTTATTGTTTAGTCAGGTGCATAGAGAAGGTATGTAGAGGCATAAACTTTCAGGTAGGTGATCAAATTACCTCAACATTCTAGTCGATTATATGTCTATCTGGAGTTTAGAATGTGGATAATTTATTTAAAATGAACGATCAATGAATGTACCTTTGTGGGAAATCCTGGTGTCCACTGCATGGCATGCTTTGGTATTGGAGCAAGCACCCCGACAGTTTGGAGACCTTCAGAGCGCCTGCATTCAAAATGGCCACAAATGTTCCAATTTACCCTACCTTGTTCTATGCCAGGAAAGTTAAACAACAAACAATAAGACTTTGTGAATGAATGCCCCAAGGGCACTTGTTAACATGCTTGAAAGGAGTTGCACCTGTTTTAAGCTTTGTTATTCAATCCAATCAGGGTACTTGTTCACAAGACCCCTAATAATTGGGGGTGTAACATTTGAATCAAATCATTGGCCAATTTAAAATGTTCCTTTTGCAGCTCAAGAAGTCTTTGAATGCTACGCCACTATCTTTTGATCAGCAAGACAAATAGACTGAAAACCTACTCACCATATATAATCAACTGTGCCTAAAAAACCCCTGTTGTAACTGGTCACCAGGGGTTCTCCATTTGAATCTCTAGTCCCTGAACAGTCCTGAGGAAGAAAGAAAAGTAAGAATGCAGGTACCTAAGCAGTACCGATATTTATTTTGGACTATCACAAAGGAAGAGGAGGTAGCAGAAGAAACAAGGAAGCTTAGGATCATTGAAATACCTCAACTTCTGCATATGTGCTTCTCAACTTCAGAGGGTGTTCTATGAATGTGCAGTCTGCGTTACCTGTTGCAGTTTCTATTTCCATAGGAGTCCATGCGGATGGATCATACCTAAAGTTCAATGCATTATCAGGCTCAGTTTTCCTGAAGGATTCATCTGATTCCACCAAGTCAGATCTTACAGCATGGCTTATGTTGGATGAAAAGGATTCATTCCCATCACACAGCTCCGATAGAAATTTGGTAGAATCTTCATCAAAAACTTTGTCTCCATCATCGGTTTCAGGAAGGTCTTCGAGTGGTAAATTCTCCATTTTTCCACCAATCATGTAGTCTGTGCTCGTTAGTTCACATGAAAAATTGACTTTAGAAAAGTTAGACCGGTTATCCTTGTCCTTAGCATCTAATAGAGATGAAAAACTTTCTGAGCTTCCCGTAGCAGAGACTTCCAGAGTACTGGAAGAGGAAATCTCAGTTGAAGAAATACCTGAAGGTGTAGGATCAGTTATGGCATCTGTATTATCATTAGAACTCAGAGAGGAGAGTTTGCTCTTTTCGCAACTTGAGATTCTATTTTCTGTCTTCAAAATGGGTTCAGATAGTTCAATGAATGAATCAAATTGTGCATTGATGGGGGCCTGCATTTGTTTCTCGTGCTCTGCCACTGTCAGATCTTCATGACGAGAATCTACTGAAGTAAATTCATAACCATCTTTCCTTAGTGCACCAGAAACCTTGCCTTCATTCCGAGGACTAATAGCAGTATCCTTTAAGCCACCAATAGAGACCAATGAATGGAATACATTGTTACAGCCATCTAGTGTGTCCTGACAAGTTTCTTTAATCAGTTCCGTCCCAATCGAATTAGAACAGATATTTTCACTATGAGTTTTCTTCATTTGTTCAACAAAAACCCCAACGTTGTTTTGAGAACTACATAGACTTTCCCTTAAGCCACCATCTGGAGTTTCATCCTTATAACCGTCTACTTCCTCATTACCACATCGCCCACTATTGGGATTACTAGCATACAAATTCGACCCAGTTCTAACACATTGAGGCTGAGATAAGCTATTTACAGATGGTAAATTTACTGAATTTCTTTCTGGACGACTCTGTTGCTGCACAACTAATGGTGAACCACTCCAACTGAGTTCCCTGGGATCAACTACCAATAAAGCTCCACCTCTACTATCAGCCTGCTGAGCCCTACAGTATTTTGCCCGCTTTTCAATTTAACTAACATGCACAAGCAAGAAAAGTCTCTCTTAGCTCGAAAACCATTTAAACCAGAGAAAAATTACCTGATACCAAGGCTGACTTGCATTGGTGGATGAATTTCAGCAGAAGCTTGTCCTGATAACTTATCTCTAGGCAGGTCAGACAGATTCAACTGCATGAGGAAGAAGAATGTTTATTTTACCATAGTAACTCCTTGAATATAACAAAGTAAAAAAACACAATACAACATTTTACCTTCTGTTCTGCTATGTAATTGTACAATGGACTCTGATACAATGACAACAAGGAATCTTATAAGTGAAATACATTAGAACCAAACAAACTCCAATATGATGCTAAGATACTATGCTATGTTTGGATTGGTGTTTGAATTTTTTTTTGAAAAATAGTAGGGGTAATAAGTGGAGAGAGATAGAGAGAGAAATATTGAAAGTAGGGGGAATCTAGGGGGAACTTTTTGAAAAATTCTTTTTGAATTGTAAAGAGAACAAGGCATAAAGCATTGAGACAAAATATCAACAGAAATTTAATAGGTGAAGGAACTAGTAGCAAAATGGACCTGCCTTTGGGGTACAGTTAAAATCTCCGGAAAGGACAACTGGAGCATCATCCCAAAGCTTAGAAACAGCATGAGCTCTATCCAGAAGCACCCTAAGCTGATTTTAAGCATAGATTTGTTGCAGAAATTAGTACGTTGAGTAAAGCTATTATCTTAAAGGAAGTAATTGAGCTCAACAAAGAGGACAATTCCGAGAGAGAGAGAGAGAGTACTGAGATTACAAGAGCAGAAAAAGAAAAAAAAGTTTACAACTGCAGAGATGATACAACATTGCGGCAGGTTGGCAGTTTGAGGTGACTCAACACAAGCTTATACGATCTTTGAATAAGCAATAATCCCAAATGGATATAGAGTGAGAATTCTAGATGGGAGTTAAAAAAAGATGGAGATGCACCAACATGATGATGAACACTTAATTTACATCCGATACAGCAGGGTTATCATACCTCATGCACCGAGCTCCCATTGAAAGAGAGCATCTGATGTGGAATCAGGCATACTAATGAAAAATAGACTAACAAATGACAAGGTTCGTTACGAGTCAAATCCTGCAATCAGGTCGTTCTACATGCTAGAACAATAAGGCACATGATGATAAGTACCCAATTAATCCCTAAAAAGAGGAATATAGAGTGTAAGCTCCATAGGCTGAGCTTCCTTTTTGGTTGGCACATTCATGAACAAAAGTCACATTTATTTGTATCCCCTGATTATCCAGTTGTACGTTTATTTACTTTATTTTTAGGGTGTCTGACTGTCTGTGCTAGGTTGTGGAAAGGAATCTCAAATGATATTTACTTTTGCTTTTGAGTGCCGTAGCGTGTTGTCAAGTGTTATTGGAAAGCAATGAAGAAGTACTTGGAAGCAGGGACGTTCGCTCAAGCAAAAGTCGAATGTTTTGACTGCGTTTTGACAGCTTTATAGATATCGACCTATTAGGTCATGAAAAGGCCGAGTTCCGTTTTCAGTCTGAGAGCTCATCTTTCATATCAAAACACATGTGGCGGCTAGGGCTTGTGGATCTCGAAGACTACTGAAGGTCTATTGGACACAAAGTGCTAGAGAATCATCTTCAAGAGGTTTTTCACATCAACACAATCATTCTTTGAGTGAAGTCCTTTCGTGGAGCTCAAAAGGTGATTCGTCTGGAAGGCTTGAGGATTCAAGATTCAGCAATTATGCAGAGGTGTGATGAACGTGGATTTGGCAAGTAGGTCTTAGGATTCGTGGTGGGGATACACGATCATTAAGAATACTTGTAATCACACTGTTTTTAGTGCATGATTCCTTCCTATGGCTTTTCCATTCCACGTAAACCTTGTGCCTCGTGTATTTGTTCTACTTTGGTTTATGCGATTCGAGTTCATTGTTCAGAGATAGTTTCATTCTGTGCATTGATTCAGGAATTTCACAGAGAAACAGAATGGCGGCAGGAAAAGAGGATTAAAAATTATCTTGACCCAAATTTTAGTATTCAAGCCAGATACACAAACGTTGCTTTCTCATGTTCATTGAAACATATTATCATGTAGCAACTATAAGAACCATAAAAAACTCATGCCACAAATTATCATAATTTCTTTGCCGTAGAAAACAGCATATAAAGAACACCAAGCATATCACAAGAAGATCCAAGTAAAGATCACTTCCACATACACTCCCATAGCAGTAATAGCGTGCTTAAAATTTGAGTCCATGGATTCCCCTTTGAAGTACAACAGAAGGCAAAAGGCCTGGATTGAAGGCTATCTTTTAATAAATAGTCAAGACAAATGTTGGACACGAGGAAGCAAGTTGAAGGATTTGTTTGCAAAATACACTGAAAATTTGTTTGGTTTGTATCCCTTTGACTCAAGTTTGATCCTTGCTGGGTCCTTCACAAACCCAAGCTCCATTCCTAGAGTTTTGCTCATTATGGTCGACCATGGGTCTTAAAGCTTCAGCACCTCTCAATGACCAACCCCCTTGCAAGAAAAAATCGGGAAAGGTAATGATTCATGGCTGTATTTCCAAGTTAAGTAGATCTTCATCTACAATTTCTATTTTGTTTTTTAGTGCTTTTTCAACCTTTGGGTAGATTAGTTGAGTTTAAATCCAGCTGTTAAGCCACGGAGGGGTATATTCAGATCTTGGCTGTTGCGTGCCAAGTTGCCAACGTGGGTCAATACTCACTATCTCGGCGTTAATTTCTCTCATATCGATCAACTCATGGCGTGGGGAAGAACTGCTCGAATGGGTATTATCCTGTGTGGGTGAAGCAAGGGCCAAGATAATGGAGTTATCTTCATATCTGTTGCTTTTCCGGTTGATTTCAGAGCAACAACGAGGGAGTGCAAGGGAATCTGAACCGATTAGGTTACCTCGTTGCTGCTTCTAACTTTCCAATCAAGTGCTCTGGGTTTGGAGCTGAATCTGAAACTGCCACGGGTAGCGGTTTTGGAAAGTCTTGGCTGGTTTCTGGTATGGCCGATCAAGAACTCGGTGTCGGAGCTGTATCTGAAACCGCCAGGGGTATTGAGAAACTCTTGGCTGGTTTATGGTATCTTGTTTGGGTACACAGATCAAGGTTATGCACATGAGTTGTGAATAGCTGCCTACAGCTGTATCACATTGGGTTAAGATTGGGCCCACTTTCATATTCTTGGCTGGATTATGTCTATGGATATTGGAATTGGCTAGTGGGTCGTAAGCGGACAATCAGTCATGGTGGGCATTAGACACCATTTCTCTACTACCTTTATTGCATTTTGCATAATTATACCAATCCGTTGTGCATGGATTTGCTACTATCCCACCTCGGCAGGTTGTGTTGGGGAATGCGCACTTTTCTTTTCTTTCTTTGTTTTGTTTCCTGGGGTATGCCCCTTGCAAACTTGTACATTCGCTTAACCTCTTTTATATTTCAAGTTGATTTACCCAAAAAAAAAGTTGAAGGTTTTACTATAGGACTGGTACTCCAAATTAAAATCAGTTGGCTGAAATCAGACATGTTACTGGAATCAGAAAACAACCGATGTGTGATGCTGATTCTAATTGAGCAGTGCTACGTGCACAGCAGGCTGTGCACAGCGGCCTTTTTCTCCCGCCTCGGGTCGCGCAAAGATGATAGGAGCCGCTCATTAATTCTGAAGTGATTTTGGGTGTTTTGTTAATGCCTCTAACGATATCGAACGAAGCTCATTTTTTACAGAGACCTTAAACGACAAATTTTGAACAAAATGAGCGGCTCCGATCATCTTTGCGCGACCCGAGGCGGGAGAAAAAGGCCGCTGTGCACAGCTGCTGTGCACGAATCATTTCTGATTCTAATTTCTTGTATTGCCATGTAATCCTCTAGGTAAGAACATCATGTCTAACAGTAAGACATGATATAATTCCAAGTTATGTGATCATAAAAGCGAAGGATGTTAAACGACAGTCCGATAAGCAGCGTAGTAAGTACCTGGCCAAGTTTAATCTCTCCCCTTCTTGGATTGTAAAGCACATGAATGTTACAAATAACAACTTTATTAGAACCTGTCAAGCTGCAAATACAGAATACTCAAATCTCTATTCAAGGATAACATATGAAACCATAGCAATCTATGTGCTCCCTAATGACCAAACATAAGATTAACTAAGCACCAACACCCCACATAATGTACCCAATCAAGAGAAAAGCATCAAGTTCATAACAACCCATACAAAAAACAAGGATAAACTACCTCTAAAGCTATTGGTACCAATAATCCTGTATTTGTTTCCGAATTTGCTTGGTGCACATGTTAACATGTCAAGTGTTAGAATATAGAGTGCCATTACCTTAGTCCCACATTGGTTAGTATAATAGTGTAATAAGGTATTGTATTATATTAGTAAGAATCATGTGTCAAGGTTAATTAACACCCTATACACTTTTTCCTCTCTCAAACAACATGGTATCAGAGCCTCACCTGAACCCTAACCCTAAACCACCACAACCCTAAATCTATTCAACTTCTTAACCTACTGCCGTACGCCATCATCCACTGTCACCGGTAACCCCAAGAACCCTGAATCTCAGTAAATCCTAATTTTGACAACCATAGACCACTCGCAACCCCCCAAATCAGCTATACCCAGTCCCCAAAAACCCCAAATCGGCCATACCCAGTCCACGAAAACCCCTAATCGAACCCTTCCAGTCGCTGACAGCCCTTGAAAACCCCTCCTCAAGTGCCGACACCACTCGCCCACCCTCAAAACCGACAGCCCTCATTATGTTCATGCTCTTGATCCTGACCTGGACAAACTTGATCCACGGTCAATTCGGTGTATTTTCCTGGGATACTCGTGCACTTAAAAAGGATATTAGTGTTACTTACCATCTCTATGTCGTCATTTTGTTTGTGCTGATGTCACGTTTAATGAGTCATTACCCTTTTACTCAGGTTACCGTACTCCAATTGGCCTTCCTGAGACTGAGTCTGTATTTCCTGTTTGTGTACCATTTGTGCCACCCTTACAGGTGGATGTTCGTTTGCAGAAAGTAATCACCTATCTCGGTCCCTTCGTGCCATTACTACTTCCATTTCTTCCGTTTTTGTTCCTAACACTGTTCAAGAGGCCTTATCTGTTTCTGATTGACGGAAAGCTATGGAGGATAAGATGTTTTCCCTTCATCACAATCGCACATGGGAGTTGGTTCCTCGTCTTGTTGGTAAAACTACTGTTGATTGTCGTTGGGTATTCACTGTCAAGTATCTTCCTGATAGCACTATTGAACGTTATAAAGCTCACCTTGTTGCTAAGGGCTACACCCAGACTTATGGTGTTGATTATTCCGAGACGTTTTCTCCTGTTGCCAAACTTGGTTCTGTTCCGATCCCTATTTCTTTTGCAGCGAGTATTGGATGGCTATTGTTTCAGCTGGATGTCAAAAATGCATTTCTTCATGGGGATCTCCAGGAGGAGGTCTATATGGAGCAACCACCAGGGTTTGTTGCTTAGGGGGGAGCATAATCAGGTATGTCGTCTTCGCAAAGCACTATACGGGCTTAAGAAGTCTCCTAGAGCATGTTTTGGCAAGTTTAGTGATGCAGTTTTGAGATTTGGCATGCATCGCAATCAGTCTGATCATTCAGTGTTCTCCCTCACATTGGACCGAGGGAAAGTATTATTGATTGTCTATGTGGATGACATTATTATTACCAGTGATGAGCAGCAAGGTATTGATGAGCTAAAAACCTTTTTAAATCAACATTTTCATACAAAGGATTTGGGAAAACTACGGTACTTCTTAGGTATTGAGGTGGCACGATCCAAAGAAGGTATTAGCTTATCACAGAGGAAGTATGTGCTGGAAATTCTTGAAGATACTAGTTTGTTGGGAACCGGTTGAGACTCCTATGGATCCCAACGTCAAATTGTGTGTTGACCAGGGGGAGTTGCTTTCCAATCCTGATCAATATCGTCTTTTGGTTGGTATGCTGAATTACATTACGATTACACGTCCGGATATTTTTTTTGCAATTAGTGTGGTGAGTTTATGTCTGCTCCTTGCCGTCCACATTGGGAAGGAGTTCTCAGGATTGTGAAGTACCTTAGTCACATCTCGGACGTGGTTTGTTTTATCGAGCGAATGGACACTTACTCGTTGAGGCGTTCACTGATTCTGATTGGGCAGGGACCATCTGATAGGAGATCCACTACTGGATATTATGTTTTCCTTGGGGAAAATCTTGTTAATTGGAAGAGTACGTAGACCATGGTTGCCCGGTCTAGTGCAAAAGTAGAATATAGAGCAATAGCGCACACAACATGTGAGATTGTATGGTTGCGGTCGTTTCTCGAGGAGATAGGATTCAGTGTGCAACTGCCTATGCCTTTGTACCATGATAACCAAGCTACTATTCACATTGCATCTAATCTGGTATTTCATGAGAGGACCAAGCATATTGAAGTTGATTTGTCATCTAGTGCGTGAGAAGTTAACTGGTGGTGTGATAGCTACTCCATTCATGTCTACGGGGTGCTCAACTGGCTGATATGTTTACTAAGTCATTGTTCAAGCCACGATTAGAGTTATTATGTAACAAGCTGAGACTATGTGATATATATTGTCCAACTTGAGGGGCAGTGTTAGAATATAGAGTGTCATTACCTTAGTCCCACATTGGAATATAGAGTGTCATTACCTTAGTCCCACATTGGTTAGTATAATATTGTAATGAGGTACTGCATTATATTAGTAAGAATCATGTGTGTTTAATTAACACCCTATACACTTTTCCCACTCTCAAACAACATCAAGTACTTGTATCACAATGATGTATTACATGTCCATGGAGATAATATAATTCCTATAGCATTAAATTTTCTTCAAGAATATCTCCATTCGTAATTCAGTAGCTTATGTTTCAATCTTATGAGTTTTCCTGTTTATGGAAAAACAAGTTTCACCAAATATAGATAATGCATAAAAATCCAATAAATGTAGTATTGGCTTTATCCCATGTAGTATTGACCATGTGTGGATTGCCTTCTGAGATTCAGAGATAAGCACTTAACTCCAAGTAGTTTATGGACTGAAGTGCCCCACTTAAGGCACTTCTAAATGACCTTATGCCTTCATCTTCTCCTCTTCCAAATTAAATATATATAAATACATACACAAATTCCCGGCAAAATCTATCGTGTCTCCCCCCTAAAAAGGCAATACCGTATCCCCCAAAATAAGGGTTTTACATTGTGCCACCAATGCAAAAAATGACCTATTTGAGTAGCCAACCTAACATGTCACCAAACATAGCCTACAAGGGGCATAACATATGAAACAATGAGTCCTTTGGGGTATAACAGAAAGCTGATGGAGTATAACATACTTGATGAGCCGAGCACAAGCCGGTATAACATTCTTGACAATCCTATATAGCAATACCTCAAAAGGGCGTAACATCATTTTCGCGCTCCAATTAATTAAGACCTTAAAATGGCATAACATAGATTTTTTGCTATGGTTGGAGCCAATGTTTAACCACAAGCCACACAACATTGAGCAAGAAGCCGCATATTTAATTTTTATTTTTTTTATAAGCAAAAGAATTTTATTAATCTCCGAATTCAAAAATTACAAAGATTAAACATACAGAGGCAAATGAAAATTTTTCAATCTTCAAAGCTACCCGAGACCCAAGTGTTGGTCAAGGACCAACAAAACCCTAAACAACCAGACCTGAACTCTTGCCTTGAACGCCGTGAAAACGTGCTGCCGCCTAAAACCACAAACGATCAGGATTCGAAACGCTGCCACCGTCACCAAACTGCTGTGAACCCACCGTATGTCGCTGATTCCAAAAACGCTCTAAGCCAGCCACAAACACCTCACATCCCAACCTACACCCCTGATGATGTCCCTGCAGGGAGCTCCATCATTCACCACCGTGAAACCTACTGCTGCCGTAAAACGCCATACCTCCAAAACCCATGTTGCCTCCTCAAACTACCACTAATCCAGAATCCTCACTACCCCTGCACCCATACCACCCACTCTGCTGCTACCACACAACCAGCAACAGCCACCATGAACTACAAAAAAAACCTGCAAAAACAAAACCTTTATCCAGACAACACCACCACCCCCCCAACTGCCATGGACACCACTGCCTAACGAACTACAGACATCCACCCAAACCAACGCCGGCCACCAGTAAACCAAACTCTGAAACAAACTGAGATCAGCAAAGCAACCTAGAAGAGGGCATCAAACCTGAAGTCGCATGGACGTCCCTTCGCCATTAGGCAAAAAAACGGGAACCCCCCAACGAAGGAACCGGCGGGAGATCAAAACTCCAACCACGCTGCCGTTAGGCATGAAGAGGGTCAACCCAGCAGAAGAACCCAAGTGGTGAACACGGCAAGACCGAGAAGATTGAACCGGAAGGAGCAGCGGCAAGAGCGGGATGGGAAGAGGAAGAGATGTTGCAAATCTAGGGAAAGGGGGAGGAGAGTGAGATAGAGAAGAGAGGGAGAGAAACACCTGAGGGGAGGATAGGCACACAAGAGAGTAAATAGTGATGACGGTTGGATGTGTACAATACTCCTACTACAGTTCTTCAATGAATAGAAGTGGTGATAGCATAGAGCTCAGCCAGTCACATCGGTTCACAGAGTTTAGTCACACACGAGATTCAAAGAGGCAGATTCGGGGAGGGTAATTACCGCTTTATTTGTACTTAACCCCACGTATTTTGAATTTATCAACAAAAGACGAATGTTACGCCTCTTCTGGTTTGTTTTATGCATATGTTATGCCTCTTCTGGTTCATACTTTACGAATCTGTTATGCCCCTTTTGGTTGTTATACTGTGAATAATTACGACCACCTGAGCGGTCATATCAATCGATTCCCGTGTCGATAGATGTCAATTCAATTCACTTTTGAAAAATGTTACACCTCATGTGTTATGCCTCTTATGGTGCACATTTGTTCCTGCTTTTCACTCCAGATGCCAACTACAAAGATGGTGCCTAGCATCCAAAAAATTCCTTTTTATTCCCTTGCGCATTGACTTATCGCCGTCTGTAATCACCAAGATTGGTCGTCTACCATCCATAGCCTCAATGATCGTCGCAAGAACCCAATTGTACGCCACCTCCATCTCGTTAGACAGCAATGCACAACCAAATACAATCGTGGTAAAATTATTACTCACACCCACAAGAATGACAAATGGCTTCTTGTATGCATTTGTTCGATACGTTGTGTCAAACCCTGTTTGCCAAATGCAGCATAATCCATCTGAGACCTCCCATCAGTCCAAAACAGTGTATCTAAGCAACTATTCTCATCAACAATGAACTTGAAAACAAATAACGAATCATTCACAAACTTCACAGACAGGTATCCCAACCCACCCTCTGCATCCCCATCTTTAAGCTCTTTCTTGCGGTAAGCCTGAAGTTGGTTGTGCAAATCTATCAATGTGAACCTCTAGCCAGGGTAACCTCCACATTTACTCACCATGAAGTGCATAATCTGGCTAGGCTTCATGCCCACCTTTTGCGTTGTCGTTGACTGACCATGGTCCGCACTTGTGACACACCTATGTGACAACAAAAAAGGTACACAATGCAGTGTTGCCAAGGGAAGGTAGTGTTCAGAGACAGTCCATCACCAAGTATTTTTCAATTCTCCTATCACGACGGACACGAAATTTTGCACCGCAACCGATCCTTGTTTCTGCCCTAGGACGTCTTTTTTGATCATCCCTTTCCAAGTGAATCTTCTGCCTACTTTCTGCCCTGGGACGTCTTTTTTGATCATCCCTTTCCAAGTGAATCTTCTGCCTACTCCGTATAACAAACCCATTTCCTAAACCTAACATTGAGATCGTTTATTTTTTCAGGGGTTTACTTTGGCTTTTCAAATTCCAAAACCCTTTGCCTTCACATATGCATTGTAGAAACAATGTGCATCCTCCTCCGAAAGAAATTTCATTTGCACTACCTGAGCCTATCCAACTCAAGCCTAATACATTGTCATTTGATACGGAATAAAAACCTTCCCCATTAGAATCAACATCATTGTTGGGATCGGGTTTGCATTCATCAGGTTTTTTCTTCACATCTTTGCCCTTGCTACTACAATTTGGACAACTCATCGTACCAACATAATAAACTACAATTGGGAAAATTTTGCTCAACAACACAATCCAAGATTCAAAGAGAATTCTATGGTCAATTTATAATTTCGTGCAGGAACTCCTCCATCCAACCACCCCTAATGAACTACAGAATACAACATGTAGTCATAAATCAATGTAATAGATCTCTCATGTGTACTTTATACTATAATTTTACCAACCGCAAGAGGAAGTAAATAACTTACAAACGTAACAAATCAAACAACACTTTCTGTAAATCCCACAGCTCAACACTTTAATAGACAACCAAAGATACCAACTGGTTCAAAATCAGTCTTCATCAAGAAAGTAAACCTAAACTACTAAATTTTATAATTGAGAAATCTCATATTCTGTTGTCATTACTTTTCTTCTTAGCTGAACAATACAATGCCCACATATGTATACACGCTTTTTCCTTTTTAACACTTGTCTAACCTCAATGGAAAACAGTTACAAAGCTCAACAGAAAACCAAGTAATAGGATTCATCTGTACCCTACACATATTATTTCCCCATGTATACCACATACTGTGTAACAGTGCCCAATTTAAAACACGAGTTGCAAAATACTAGAACTATCACATACAAAATACCTAGCAACACCAACGCGTCAAATTACAGTAGAATCAGTAGTCAAATTACAGTAGTCGAACGGTTCATCGAGAGGGAGTGATTGCGGAGGGAGCAGAAGCAGCTACGACTTCAACATACAAGCGAAAGACACAGATCTTTAGGTCAGAGTGTTCAACAATATGAAGGTTCCACTTCGTGTAACATTATTGAATTTTGAAATTGGGGGAACAATTATCTGTTACAACATTGGGGAGCAGACATGGATGTAGAGGATAAAATGGGAGAAGAAAAGACATCTGCTTTTAGGGGAACAATAATTAAACGATTTTGTTTTTGTTTTTTTTTTTGTAACAAAAAAGGGGTGACTGGTTCAGCCAATGGTTGAGATTCACCGTAGAAGCTCCCATAAATTCACACTAACAAGTATTACAACCAAAAAACAACCTCCACCAATTGCCACTCGATAACCATGCGCCCATCTTAATCAGTGAAACTCTCAAAATAGAACCTTTTTAGGCTAAACTTTTCATAGTTATAATTTTAGTGTATCTTAAATATCTAAATGAGTACTGTATTTGTCTATATTTTGAAGATTATGGCCGAATAATCTCAACTCACGATCGGCTCATAGCTCCACAACCATGAATGCAACTTGTTTTTCTTTGATAAAGGCTCTATAATATTGCTATCTATGATGGCATAGTTGATCTTTAAAGTCATTGGGTTCTTTGGAATAGGAAGTTATTTAACCTCTAAGATTTACCTTTCATATCACAATATTTTACTAATTTTGCAGATGGTAAAGATGAAGTAGAAGGTTAGAAACATTGTCTTTGGTTGCATAAATCAACACCTTTCGTTTCATCTGCATTTATTGCAGTCGAGGAGAACAATAATCAACAAACCTTAACACCACACAACTTGAAAGTGGACACAGATGACCACCAATTCTTATTCTTAAAACATAGAAATTCAATCATGTGAAAGAATTCATTGAAACTTAGGGGTTACCTTGACGGGAGAGCTGGCATATCTTTAGTGTTGTTCTGATTCAACGACTACAACGAAACAATAGTAGGTACAAATCATAGAAGTGAAGGTGAGATAAAAACAAATACATTAAACTTCCAGTGCTGGCACATTAGCATTCAAGAATGGATTGAAAAGATATAGCTGGTACCTCCAACACACATATCTGGGCAACATTATCTCGAAGTCCAAGCTTATTAAATTCAATGCATTCTTCATGCAACAACTTGAACCTAACATGGATTTCAGTATCAATCTAGCTAGAAATGTTACAAAATCAGATTTGCTCAAAGATAATAACTGATAACATCAGCATGTAAAGTGTTTCAAAGGACAACTAAACAGCTCAACGGTGTCAATAGTAACTTGGTTCTTTGGAAATTATGTTGATAAGACCCCTGCCCAACCAAAAGAAGCAAGCCCAGACACTACTTGTTGATTATTTGACTCAATGCATGCACCACAAATGCTCAAACTCCCCATTTCAGAACACAAGTCAAAAACATGTTGAAAGAAAGGAGGTCAACATGACAAAGTAAAAGTGTGATTTATTTTCTAACTAGCATCAGTGAAATTTGCTTTGGCTACCACTTTAGCCCTGTGTGAAGCTATTTCAGAACATGAATCACACAAACAACACTCAGTGCTCATCTCCTCTAGTGTCGACCTAATATAGAATAGTTCAGGTGGACTAAAAGCCTACATATCTTCAACGTACACTAAAAACAACAAACATTTAAGTTCTACATAATAAAAATCTGTTGAAGGAAAAGTTGCAAAATGAAGAGTTCCACATGAAAGTTAGGAACAGGTCCTGAATCACGTATTTGCTAATTTGGAGCTAAGGTTGAAGGCTGTAGGATCGAAAAACTAAGATGCATATTTGTAACCCTAATTGACAACTAATTTTCTCTAACGGCTCGTTTGTTAGCGAGACATGTTTTGGAGGGGAGAAGGGGGGATATAATAAGATGGGGATAAAGAGGTGGATATGGTTGGAGAGGGGCTAATTTTAGAAAGGGGGTTTAAAAGTTACTTTGTTTTGTAGTCGATACAAGGGGTGGATAAAATACAATCGTGTAAAATTCTTATTTCTGCCCCTAACAAATATTATCTTCTTTTTTTGATCCATAACAAATTTTATCTAATTGTTTTTTATTTTATTGGGGAAAATTTGGTTTTAACAAATACATGTCGTACGATTAGTAGATGTCATTTTTTATAACTGAAGTCAGAACATGTATGTTTGTCTACGTCTACATATGCATCTGTTTGGGTTTTCTTTTCCATTTTAGCTTTCATTACTCATTGTTCTATTTTTCCGTTTATAATTTTCTGGTGACAAACAAAAAAAGAATATATATATATATATATATATATATATGGGGTTAGTTCCCCTCACACAAAAATTAACACAAATTTTGACACAACACTAATCGGAGTTTCACACAAATGATCTTCAATTCATTTAAAAAAGGCTTTTAAAAGTTCCCCAGTTCCCATAAAAAATCAACTCATTCCAATATCGGTAAGGGCTTTTATACTATAAAATTTGACAGAAACCAACTAAATGAATTGATCAAGCACTTACCGATATCCGAATGAGTAGTTTTTTTTTTACAGAAACCCTTAAAAATACGTTTCAAACAAATTGAACAGCTTCGATCATTTGCGTGAGACTCTAAAATGGGTCTTACAAAAAACTTGTGTCAAAATTTATGTCAACTTTTGTGTGAGGAGAACCGGACTGTATATACACATATGTATACACACACACACACACACACACACACACACTCTCTCTCTCTCTCTCTCGAGATCCCTCAAATAGGTTACATGCGGACCTCCCATTTCTGGGTCATATTTTGATGATCCAAGTCGTTCAACTTGTTTTAAACATGTTTATAAGGGTACCCACAAGAAATCAGCTCAAAATATCACCGGAAGTGCTTGATCCAAACAGTTCTTCATAAAACGGTCCGCATATAACTGTTTTATGAAAAACTGTCTAGATCAATCACTGTCCGATCATATTTTGAGCTAATTTCTAGCGGGTTCCTTTAAAATGGTGTTCTAAACAAGTTGAACGGTTTGGATCATCAAAATATGGCCTGGAAATGGGAACGAAATGAGCGATCCCCCATTAGAAGAATGGTATGTATGTGTGTGTGTGTGTATATATATATTGAGCTTTTAATAAGGACCTTAAAATGAGGATCTGTGGGTATACTATATATCTTGCAACCGAATGCACTTTCTCCAAGAACCCCACCGGTGACCATCTCCTGGAGGAGCAAGGCCTCCTCCTCCACAAGGTTCATCCCCAGGAGGAGCATGCCTCCTCCACAAGGTTCACCTCCAGGAGGAGCATGCGTCCTCCACAAAGTTCACCCCCAGGAGGAGCATGCCTCCTCCACAAGATTCACCTCCAGGAGGAGCATACCCCTCCTCCACAAGGTTCACCTCCAGGAGGCGCATGTGTCCTCCACAAAGTTTACCTCCAGGAGGAGCATGCGTCCTCCACAAAGTTCACCCCCAGGAGGAGCATGCCTCCTCCACAAGATTCACCTCCAGGAGGAGCATACCTCCTCCACAAGGTTCACCTCCAGGAGGCGCATGTGTCCTCCACAAAGTTCACCTCCAGGAGGAGCATACCTCCTCCACAAAGTTCATCCCCAGGAGGAGCATGCCTCCTCCACAATATCCACCATTAGGAGGAACAGGCCTCCTCCACAATGTTCACCTCCGGAAGGAGCAAGGCCTCCTCCACAAACCTTGCCTTCGCTGAGACAAGCTTCCTCCACGAACTCCGCCGAGGCAAGCTTCCTCCATGAACTCCGCCCCCGGAGGAGCAAGGCTTCCTCCAAGAACTCTTCACCTGCAAAGGAATGAGGTCACCTCCGGGCACCTCACCTCTTACTTAACATTTTGAAGACTCCACAAATACTTAAAGGCGACTCTATACACCATCCTAGGCCGGGAGCAGGGCCTAGGTACCTCACTCGGGACCTAAGAAGGAATGTGGTTTGGAGGCTAGAGCAAGGGGTTTGTCAAGAAGGACGAGACTCGCCTCCGGCGAGCTCTAACTTGACCGGTCCTAGAGAGAGAGGGGGCATTGACCACCATTTGACATCTCGGAAGAAGTATCATACCTACCGCCTGGCGCCTCGGAGCCCGTATCATACCTCGCCTGACTCGGCAGATGATACGGGTCTCCATGTATCACCAAAATAGCCTCTGCCGGTTCCTCGGTTACGGGCTCCGATGCCTGACTTGGAACTAAAAGAGGAAAGGAGGTCAACCTCCACTCTATCCACCAATGGGGAGGAGCCTTACACCTGGCTCTCCCTCATCTCCAAGGCTCATATAAAAGACGAGCATTCAACAAGCATTCAAGACAGACCTAACACACACCTACTCTCCACTGTCATCCCTCTCTCTCTCTAAGTCCACCCCGAGCACTCTCCTCCTCCACCTCTGGTGGTCTCGAGCACCATTGTAGCAACCACCATATACCCGGAGGGCGACCTCAGGTACTCTTCTCACTCATACCTCCCACAGGATCTTAAATGCGGACCTCATAGTTTGGAGCCTTCCGGATCATATTTTGATGATCAAAACCATTCAACTTGCTTAAAACATGCTTTTAAGGGCACCCGTGAGAAATCGGCTCAAAATATAACTGGGAAGTGCTT